>RYFJ01003425.1:0-68076 GCA_003991445.1 Oryza meyeriana var. granulata
TCTTTTTTGCCATCGTATTCTCGATTCCCGTAGGCTTGGAGCCCGACGGCTTAGTCGAACATTCTTGTAGCTCCCGGAGTGAAGGCTGTACGCCTTCTCTTCGTGAGGGCTACGGCCCTGGCCACGACGGTTTAAACCGCCTCTTGGTGGAGACCAAAACGCTCGTGCTCAGCCTCTAGTTCGGTTGGTTGGTGTTGTCTTTCACATTGACGGGTTGCCGAGCTTAATCTCTTGGTGGAGATCGCCGTTTGTAGACGGACTCGGAGGTCTGGTTGAACCGGAGATCATGCTGGGCGCTGCTGATTGTTGTTGTTAGTGTTGCTGAGTGAGGTCTGCCGATTGCAACTCTGCGTGCGGCTGACTTGAGCCAGCCGGCCCGGCTACGCGTTTGCTGATGAGACGAGATTGCTTACTGGAGAGCCCCGACCAGTTGGTCGGTTGAAGTTGTACGCCGGCTGCTTGGCTTGCTGCTTGACAGGCCAGTTAGCTGTATCAATTGCCTTGATCTTGGCTATTGTCAGGGATGGCCTTGATGATCAGGCCCAGCTAGAGATTGGTCCAGCAGGGTTGCAGTGGCCATGACGTTCTGCTGTAGGACGTGAACGGAAGACTGTCAGTGGTCGCCAACTCTAGTCTGGAGGATGTTGATTGCGCTAGCGGTTCGCCCCAGCCCTGCGTAGCTCGTCATTGCGCGCCTCAGCGCTCGGCCTCCTCCTATTGCCGTAGTCGAACGTGCACTCCTCTTGGTTGCCCCTCTTGTAGTCGGCGCACCTCCAGTGGCAGGGGTTGAAGCATGCAGATCCTCTTGGGGCTAGAAGAACTCACTAGGACTAGTGTCCCAAACTGGTGTTCGAACCGTGTCCGACTTGGAGTCCGGAATCCGAGTAGTTTGATTGGCAGTAAGGACAACTCCAACCTCTCTAGATCCAATCTAGGGAACGCGCTCTGGCATGTCCAAACTGAAGCTAGAGGATCGGCTGTCAAGCTATGTGGGATGTAGATCTGTGGCGTCACCGGTTTCTCTGCAAGGAGATTGATGATCTCTCCCCTTCCTGGCCTGACCCGGGCTAGCTCGAGGCCAAGTGAGAGTCGGACGCCGAAGGAGAGAGTTGTCCCGAGACCCGGACAGGTGGTAGATCACCGCATCAATTCGACAAGGGTGGCTGCAGCGTCTTGTGGGCCGACTAGCGGAGTCGGCTAGTTCCTCGGCTGGTTGGATTAGGTCTGCATCAGCCAAGGTGAGATTGCCGAACATGTCGGCGACGAAGTCGAGGCTTCCGAATGAGATTGTATCTCTGGAGAGAATTTTCACCGTCGACTCCTGTTTGTTGGATTCTATCGAGCTTGTAGATGTAGATCTCGCCGAAAGCCCCTACCTGGCGTTTCCCAACTGTCGATGTTTGTACACTGGCAATATGATTATAGGGCTACTCATCAGATCGAAACTCAATGGATTGCAAAGGAACACGGGGGGTTTATATTGGTTCAGGCCCTCGATGTGAGGTAATACCATACGTCCAGTTGTAGTGTATTCCTTTGAGGAAGTATGATTCTGATGAATCTGCGTATGCCGTCAGGGGGGCGCCCTGCCTCCCCTTATATACTGGTGGACAAGGGTACAAGGTAGGAGTCCCAGCCAGATTATGGCCAAGGGATCTCCTCTTAGAGATATAACCTACCATCTAGGACTTTATATTCCTTATCGTACAAGGCAAAGTCTGCCGGGTTCTAGCATATCTCTAATTACAAGGCTAGGCCCATTCTCTATCCGAGTGGCCCATATGCTTGTGATGAGGTACCTAGGGCCCATGGCCTTCCACAGAACCTAAAGATGTGCATGGATTATCACACACTGAATTGAAGTTACTATCGAGAACAAGTACCGTCTACCCCGAATTGATGATCTATTTGATCAATTGGAAGGAGCCATAGTGTTCTCCAAGATAGATCTTCGTTCTGGTTATCACCAGTTTAGAATCTGGGAGGAAGATATACCCAAGACCACTTTTACCACTCGGTATGGGCTATATGAGTGCACCATCATGTCATTTGGATTGACGAATGCCCCAGCTTTCTTCATCAACCTGATGAACAAGGTATTCATGGAGTACTTGGACAAGTTTGTGGTAGTCTTTATTGATGACATCCTCATCTATTGATGAGGACATCACTAGTTCGGATATGACCAAAGCTACCTTATGTATTCATCAACCAAAGGTGCATGCTTTTTACGTAAGATTTACGTGTTATATATTTGAACAAGCGTTACTGCACCATGAGTTTTGTGTGTTCTCGTTTGCAGAGATACTTGCTTGGGTGAAGTAAAAGAGACCGAGCGCAAGGAACACATGGGATGATCAAAGAAGTTTGATTGGGGACCAAACCAAGACCTTACCCAAGTCTACTCCTACATCACCACGTCAATTTTGGTCCACAGAAGGCAAGAGATGAAGTTCTGCATGTTTTGGATTTGGATTCGGGCTTCCTGACAGCATAAACTTCAAACGGAGATGAAGCCGCTGATTCAGAAGGGCTCTTGGGGCCCATAAGTACTTGTTGGAAAGCTTATGGAGTCTACTTTCAGATGGTTTTGGTCCCATGTCAAAATTCCTCTTGAGCTGTCCGGAATCGTCAAAAAAAGTCGCATACCTCTTTCAGTCCGAGTCTATTTTGGGCCTTGGGCCTTGTAATTGTGTCGTGGGCTAAGCCCAAGGGGTGTGCGATCTAGGGTTAACCCTAGGATGTCCCAACTCATATATATACAGTAGCCATCATTGTTTAGAGTTGGGTTTTGCTTAGATTAATCTGTCTTTGAACAGTTCCGCCGTTTATCGGTTTGTGAGACCCCAACTTTGAGAGTATAATCATTCATCTGTAAGTTGAGTTGCAATCTTCCTTGTTCTTGCTTGTGTTCTTCAATTCACATGCAGGGATTAGACTTCGTAGCGAGCTCAACTGGGCAGTGCACGGTTTATAACAAGAGGAGACGTGGTGCTACGATTGCAAGGTTCGGGTCTTGGTGATCAGAAGCCGGATCGTGAGTATCAATTCTCCACTAAATCGAGTTATCCTTACCTAACAGAAGATCGGGCACCCCATTGCCATCAACTGGTATCAGAGTGAAGGTTGCCCATTAGGTATCATCTTTTCTGTCCTGTTTCAATCTTTGTTTCCTATACCTAGAGTCTAGAAAAGCCACAAAAACAAAATTGTAATCGTAGGTTTTTCCCTATCCTACAACCACATTTAGCCTTTTTGCATAATTCTATTTCAGAGTCCGTAGTGTTGAGTTTGTGTCCTAGGTCAAGTTCAGTTGCTGGCTTAGATTGTGTTTGAGTCCAGTTCGTGATCCATCTGCCACACTCCCACAAACCCTCGGCACTGCCACCATTGTCTTTGTTTTTCCATATACTAACCATCTTGTGCAAGTGTTGGTCATCGTGTGTTCTGTTTTAGTGTCATATATCACGTCCTTTGATCACCCTACATCTCCATCCACCTCCCCAGTAGCCACCGCCACCATATCATCCCTGGTTTCACACTTGATTCCGAATCAGCCTCCACCAAAACACTGATATGGAGGACCTTCCTTGAAACAGTCATAACTTTCACATACGGACTCGGAATTAGGCAAATAAATAGTCTATGGACATCTACAAAAAAATTCCCATCCGCTTCTCCCCCACTTCATCGGGTTGGCCAAAATCAGTTTTGCAAAATTCAGGCCGGAAAATTGGGTATCCGCACTCTAAACTTCTAGCACGATTTATAAAGCACGCTCGTGTTTTTCTACAAGCCACACCTTATATCAGACTGAGCTGCCACCTCCTGAGGTTGCTGTTCCTGTGCTCCTAGTTGAGGAAAAAATATCAGAAAAATAAAAGAAAAATAAAAAAAAGGTGTGAAAAAGAGAAAAAAAGAGAGCACATAGGACACACGAGGGAGCCAGTTGTGTGTTGTTTTGTGCTGTGTTTTTGCCTTGTCCTTTTTTCCTTGCTGCTGTCCTTTCATACTTGTTTGTCTTCCTTGTTTTATCACATCTGGTTTAGGACACGTTTAGGCCAGCAACTAGGACAAGTGCTTTGGACATTTATTCAGCATTACTATCTGTTATTGAATTGTGTGCTACTAACATATTTGGCCTCCCAAGCTCCACATATATACTTCTAGTCAGCACGGTGTCGACCCTTGCAATCGCTGGATCACACCCTAAAGGTATCACGAACGAGCCACCGGTTGTACCATCCTTTGCTCGCTAGTCTCAAAACCTTGTAAGAGCTCAGTAAGGTGCTTCCATTTGTGAGTGTCCCTATTCGGAGTTCTACGCCTTCCACCAATAGGGCACCAGCAGCGCCATCTTCACGAGCTACCAAGGTGAATAAATCTGTTCGCATATAGGCACCCGCAAAAAGGGCATCATCAGTTGCTTCTACGGGTCGAACGAGGGATATCCAATGCTTCAAGTGCAAAGGGATGGGCCATGTGCAACGTGATTGCCCAAATCAGAGAGTTCCCATTGCTACAGATGATGGTGAGTACACTAGTGCTAGTAATGTTGATGATGAATTAGCACATGGCACTAACAATGCAGGTGATGAAAACGAGAGCGATGAGGATGTGGGGCACATAGGTGTGTAAGAGACAAGCAAGTACTTGAGCATTGTGGCACAACGGGTGCTAAGTGCTCAAATGGAGAAGACGGAGCAAAATCAGCACCACAATTTGTTCCAATCAAGGTTTGTGGTTCACAATAGAGCATGCCGTGTTGTCATTGATAGCGGAAGTTATAGCAACCTTGCTAGTTCATATTTGGTTGACAAGCTAGGTTTGCCTACACAACCACATCCACGGCCTTATTACATCTAGTGGTTCAATTCTTGTGGTAAGTTGAAGGTAAGTAAAATTGTGAAAGTGGAGTTTTTAGTAGGCAATTATCATGATAGTGCCATATTCGATGTTGTTCCAATACAAGCATGTTCTCTACTTTTGGGTAGACCTTGGGAATATGATAGAGATGTTGTGCACCGTGATAGAACCAACACGTACACTTTCACACATAATGGCAAGAAATTTAAGTTGCTACCTATGTCCCCTGCTGAAATTTTGAAAGATGATCTTGAGAGGGAAAAGAATAAAAACCATGAGGTTTTGAGAAATAAATGTAATAATACTAATATTTTAATGCCTTCACCTAAACCTGAGTTATTACAAAACGAACATATTGCATTGGGCACTGATATTTTGCAGGTATCTGAAAAAGAGCCCAAGGGTAATGAGAAAAAGAAGAGAGACATAGAAAAAAAAGATCCACCTATTGTTCCATGCATGTTTCAAGATGTTTTAATTAAGAGTGCACTTATAGTTTCTGAAAATGAGAACAAAGGTAACAGAAATGGTGCTATATTCACTCAAGGTATGGACAATTCTGATGCGCTATATATGTCCACTAATCATGTTAGTTTCGAGCAATCACCAGTAGAATCATGTGTTAAATTACCTTTGTCACACAATAATTTGGTTCCTATTTCTTGTGATAAAGAAGAGTTGTGCAATGCTTGACTTATATCCATGCCACAACTAGTGAATGAACATGTTAGTAATGTTGTTGAACCACCATGTACTGATTTTAGACATGTTGTTCACATTGCAAGCGAGAATGAACAGCTTAGATTGCTATCTTCTTTAAATACTTGAGACTATATTCAATTTGATGATCGTTGTCCACTCAATTGTTTAGAGAAGAAATTATTTGCTAGATCTAATTTGCCATGTCCTTCTCATGTGATTTTTCATGTTATTGGCAATTATGATAATAAAGGAGAATATAATGTGCATAGAGTGTACATTTATTCGAATTTTAATATACCTCCTTTTCATAATGACATGTCCTGTCTAGAGGACCGCATAAGTATAAATAAATCTCTATCTAGTTCCTCTAGTTGTTTAAATGAGTTACACGTTTCGTTTGCAAGAAGGGAGTATTGTGAGCTGCACGACACTACAAAGTGTTCTCCGTATTTAAAAATTTCAGAATCCACCATATGCTCAACACTACTTCACCCTATGTTGTGAAAGATAAAGATATGTTCATTAGGCTTAATGACAAGGTGAAACCGCAGACGATTTCCAATCAAGAAGGGGAGGATGATGAGGACATCACTAGCTCAGATATGACCATAGCTACCTTACGTAAGAGTTACTACAACGCCTCGGAAGGACAACAGTTATCTTCTGAATTATGTGAAGAGTTTCAACGGCTAAACCTGGGGTTAGTTACTCAAGGCTATGTGGCAGCTTTGGAAGCATAGCCTACGCTAGTGGATGAACCCAGAGAATGATGCGACTAGGTGCCTGATCTTCCGATAGGTTCGATTTGGCGACGTGAAGACATTCACGTTTTGAGGCTTCCGATCAGCGATCGTCACCTCACAACCGCTACACCCGCGTGTCTTGTCGTTATAGGCCTCGCTCTCACGTAGTCAACCTCACCACGAAGGTTTTATCCCTATAAGCAATATTAGAAACTCACAAGAACAAGGAAGAACGCAACATGAATTGCAGATGAATGTTTAGCACATGAAGTTAGGGTTCTACAAACCGATCTAAACGGCGAAACTGCAATGGCAGAAAAATCTAAGCAAAACCCGACCCTTAACGATGATGGCTACTGTATATATATGAGTTGGGATGTTCTAGGGTTAGCCCTAGAGCGCACACCCCTTGGGCTTAGCCCACGATACAATTACAAGGCCTAAGGCCCAAACAGAATCGGACTGGAAGAGTATATATCTTGTTTTGATGATTCCGGATAGCTCAGGAGGAATTTTTAGATGGGACCAAAACCATCTCAAAATAGACTCCATAAGCTTTCCAGCAAGTAGTCATGGGCCCCGAGAGTCCTTCTGGATCAGCGGCTAGATCCGTTTGAAGTTGATGCTGTTAGGAGGCCCGAATCCGAATCCAAAACGTGCAGAACTTCATCTCTTGCCTTCTATGGACCAAAAGTGACGTGGTGATGTAGGAGTAGACTTGGGTAAGATCTTGGTTTGGTCCCCAATCAACTTCTTTGATCATCCATGCGTTCCTTGCGCTCGGTCTCTTTCCTTTCACCCAAGCAAGTATCTCTGCAAACGAGAACACACAAAACTCATGGTGCAGTAATGCCTGTTCAAATATATAACACGTAAATCTTACATAGAAAGTATGCACCTTTGGTTGATGAGTACATAAGGTAGCTATGGTCATATCCGAGCTAGTGATGTCCTCATCAAGATGCTCAGAGCAACGACCCTGAACATCTTTGGAGATGAAGAAGAATATGAAGAAGGGTAAGGCCAGTGAGTTTCTAGAAGATGAACAAGGTACCGTTTGGTTCGGAGAATGAATCTGTGTGCCCGATAAGGAGGAATTGAAGAAACTAATCTTTGATGAAGCTCATGGTACTCAATACTTTATCCATCCTGGCAGCACCAATATGTACCAAGACCTTAAGGAGAAGTTTTGGTGGTCCAACATGCGAAGGGAGATAGCTGAATATGTAGTTATTTGTGATGTGTGCCAACGTGTGAAGGCCGAATACCAGAAGCCTGCAGGACTACTGCAACCTCTCAAGGTTCCTGAGTGGAAGTAGGAAAAAGTTGGGATGGATTTTATCATAGGACTGCCAAGAACAGCGTCAGGATATGATTCCATTTGGGTGGTGGTTGACAGACTCACTAAAGTAGCCCACTTTATACCGGTCAAGACAACCTACTCCGGAAGTAGGTTTGTAGAATTGTACATGGCTCGAATCGTTTGTTTGCATGGTGTGCCACGTAAGATCGTGTCAGATAGAGGAAGTCAGTTTATGTCTTAAGTTTTTGGCAGAAGCTACAAGAACAGATGGGTACACGGTTAAATTTTAGAACTGCTTATCACCCACAGACTAACAGTCAAACTGAACGAGTCAACCAGATCTTAGAAGACATGTTGAGGGCTTGTGCCATAGACATTGGTGGAAGTTGTGACAAGAGCCTACCATACGCTGAGTTCTCCTACAATAACAGTTATCAGGCAAGCCTTCAGATTGCCCCATTTGAAGCATTATACAGATGGAAGTGTATGGAACGCATATTCTATGGGAAGCCGAAGAAAAAGTGAAGATTATACAAGAGCACCTACGAGTAGCTTAGTTCTGTCAGAAGAGTTATGCGGACAATTGTAGGAGGGACCTTAGTTTCAATAAAGGTGATTATGTGTACCTCGGAGTCACGCCGCTCCAAGGAGTTCACTGGTTTCAGACAAAAGGGAAGTTGGCACCGTGCTATGTGGGGCCATACAAGATAGTGGGTCAAAGAGGAGAGGTTGCTTATCAATTGGAGTTGCCTCCCACCTGTTAGTGATATGCCCTAGAGGCAACATGGAGATGTTATATATATCACATGCTATGTTTATAATGTATTGATTTGTTCCTTGAAATAGACATTATCATTATTGATCAATGAGTACGTGACTTATTCATGAGACTCTTAATGTCAAATGTTGCTATTTCTAAATGATCCCTGATCATATATCATATGAGGAACAAATATGATTCTAACATCAGCATATGTATTGATTGACGATTATGTCTCATGGATCATGGTATGGAGATACCGAATTGATAATATGGACATATATTAGTGAACATATGTTGGATAGACCCACCATGAGATATTGCTGAGATTTCATGTGTCATCAGTTAGTCTCAAGTAGTGTTTATGTAGGGTCCTTAGACTTGAGATCATCATGGTTCCCAACATATGTAGTAGCTTATTTTGGGACTACTAAACACTACTCCGTAACTGGGTAGTCATAAAGGTAGTCTTCAGGTTTGCTATGAAATATGTAGTGGGATGTGAATGATCAAGATAGAATTTGCCCCTCCTTACGGGAGAGATATCTCTAGGCCCCTCGATGTAATGGATTATGGAAGTGCATGGCCATGCTAGGGTGATTGAGGTGTCAATCACAAGTTTGTAGTCCATCACAGGATCGAGAGAGTGATTGAGCTATTAAGAGGATGACACAAGTCTCGCCTTGAGCTCAATTGATATCGTGAGGCAAAGGGATTTGTACATGAGGACATTACAGGTTCAGCCGATATGATCTTTACGTATATTTTTGGGCTAATATGCCTTGCTAGAGGCCACTATTAACAGGGTGACCAGAAAGGCGTTTCCGAGTCATGACAAAATATACATGAACCTATAGGATCACAGCTTAATGGGTTGGAACACTTATTTGAATGTGATTCAAATATGGGCTTGATTCGGATAGAGATCCGAGTAGACTCTTATTGGGTCTCGGTTGACGAGGCCCAAGTGAGGAGGTCTATATATAGGGAGGCGAGGGGCCGAGGAGATTCACGTTTTCGGTTGACCTCGAGCCAAACCTGAGCCACCATCTCCTGAGCCAAACCCTAGCCACTCACGAGTGCTAGTACACTTGCAATCGGCGTTCCAGCCCTGGATGTGTGGATACCGGTGGAGGCGCTGCTCGTTGCAGTGTTGATCGGCATCGACGCTGATTAGATCTGCTTGTGGTGTGGTTGATCGCGGTCTGTTCGCGGAGATCGACTACTTCCACTACTACCTCGATGCGCGCGTGGTTGGACCGGCTTCTCCAACCCTTCTTCCGCTGCACTACGTGTCTAGTGGTAACGATTCATGATCCCTCTCTCGCATGATGTCCTGGTGTGCGCAGTAGAAAAGTTTTGTTTTCTGCTATCGTAACCTACACGTACTCCTTCACCACCTTAGCTGGTGTGCATGACGTTTTTCTTGTATCCTAGTTGAAGAAATGTCCACACTTGCCGACCGAGGAAGCTGACCCGAAATAGATTGAGCTTCATGAAGACCTGACCTATGTTGAGAAGCCCATCCATATTTTGGAAACCAGTGAGAGAAATACCTAACCTATGGGAATAATGTGACTAGCTAGCTTTAAATATTGGTTAGCTAGAATAATTCTAGGACCCTACTTAGCCATGCTTAGAAACTATAAAGGAACTAATGATCTATCACTTAACTCTTACTCATGATATTAGATTAACATGAAATGATGAGTTAGTTCATGACCGAGGTCGTGTGTGGATAATGGGTGATGCCTGTGGTTAATGGGCGGCCTAGCAATGTTTTTCGTGATTAGTCTCACACTACTCATTAATGGTAATAATCGATGGAAACTTGATAGCTCCAGGTTGGAGGGTTTGCACCTAAACTGCATTGGAGTGTTGTTCAGTGATTGGTTCAATGTTGATAATAATTTAACTATACTGTTTTAGCAATGTTTTTAAATACAAATGTTTTAAATGTTGTTTATGCAAATAAGCCATACGATGCCTTTCCTTTGGAATCCTGTTGCATTATTTTGCATTTCTTGTGTGGCTTGTTGAGTACGGTGGGTGGTACTCAGTCTTGTCATATTACCATCATCAGAGTGACTCGACTTGGCCGCCGACTTGGTGGGGGTACGGGAGCTAGATGGCAGCATATGGCGCTGCGTTTTGCCCACCAGGTCAGCGATCTCCTTCAGCCATCGGCCTTCCAGGGTCGCCCGGAGGCCTGGAGAGGAGGAAGACAGAGGAGTGCCTGTGCCACAAGCAGGGTGCTCCCCAGGGTGGTTGTGCCGAAGTCCAACCGACGACGGGCCGGCAGTGGTGGCCATGGGCCCCGGGTACCTCATCACAAGCATATGGGCCACTCGGATAGAGGATGGGCCTAGCCTTGTAATTAGAGATATAGTAGCACCCGGCAGACTTTGCCTTGTACGATAAGGAATATACAGTCCTAGTCAGGTAAGTTGTATCTCTAAGAGGAGATCCCTTGGTCGTATCCGGCTGGGACTCCTACCTTGTACCCCTGTCCCCCAGTATATAAGGGGAGGCAGGATGCCCCCTGAGGGCAGAAGATCATAGATTAACACAAATCCTCAAAGGAATAACACCATAACTGGATGTAGGGTATTACCTCACATCGAGGGCCTGAACCAGTGTAAATCTCCCCATGTTCCTTTGCAATCCACCAAGTTTCCATCCGTCGGGTAGCCCTGTATTCATATTGCCGGTGTAAAACATTGATAGTTGGCGCGCCAGGTAGGGGATTCAGCGCGATCTACATCAACAAGCTCGATGAATCCAACAATAGGAGTCGACGGCGACAAATTCTCCCCCGGAGACACAATTTCATTCAGAAGCCTCAACTTCGTCGCCGACATGTTCAGCAACCTTGCCTTGGCCAGCGCAGATCCAATCCAACCGGCCGAGGAACCAGTCGACTCTGCGCCAGTCGGCCAACAAGACACCGCAGTAATCGTCATTGATCTACTGCAGCAATCTTCCATTTCGCCGAGCCTTGGGATAACTCTCTCCTTCGGCGTCTAACTCACGCTAGGCCTTGAGCTAGCCTAGGTCGGGCTAGGAAGGGGAGAGATTGTCAATCTCCCACATGGGCTCGGCAACGCCGCGGATCTGCATCTTACATGGCAGACCCAATCCCCCACGGTTCAGTTTGGACATGGCTCAGAGCCGCTCCAGATTGGATCTAGGGAGGTCAGAGCCGTCCTTACTCCGATCAACTGCTCGGATTTTGACTCCAAGTCAGACAGCGGTTCGAACACCAGTTCGAACACCAGTCTAGTGAGTTTCCTTCTGCCCTGCGAGATCTTCATGGCTTCAACCCCTCCACCAGAGGTATGCTGACTATAAGAGGAGCAACAAGAGGAGGCACGCCGACTACGACAACAAGAGGAGGCCAACCGTGAGGCTCGCAATGACGAGCTACGCAAGGCTAGGCGAACCGCTCAACAACAGATCCTCCAGACTTGAGTCGGTGACCACGACATCTTCGTCACGCCACAACAGAACGTCATGGCCGCTGCAACCTTGCTGGATACACTCCAGCTCGGGCCTGATCACCAGGCCACCCTGACTATCGCCAAGATTAAAGCCATGATCACAGCTGCCACATGTCAGCAGCATCAGCAGTCGAGCGAAACACTTATACTGACCAATCGGTCGGGTTCTCTAGCGGCAATCTCGTCCGCATCAGCGCAACGTCAGGCGGCCGACTCAAGTCAGCCACACGAGGAGTCATGGCAAACATCACTTGGCAACACCAACAACAACAATTGGTGACGTCACTAGAACGATCGTCGGTTCAACCAGGACCTCCAAGTTTGTCTACAACACAACCTTCGACAGGACATTAATGCCCGGCACCGTCAACATGAAGAGGATGAGCGCCGCCGACTGGATGACGAGCATGAGCACTTCGGCCTCCACCACGAGTGGTTCAACTGCCGCGATTGGAGCCGGAGCCCCCACAAAGATGAAGGCGTTCTAGCTTTCACCCACGAGCTACAGGACGTCGACTGGCCATCGGGCTTCAAGCCTACGAGGATCGAGAAATACGACGGCAAAACCAACCCCGAATCCTAGCTCACCGTATATACTCTGGCAATCCGAGCTGCTGGAGGTGACCACTAAGCCATGGCTAACTTCCTCCCGGTCGCCCTGGCTGACTCAGCGAGGACATGGCTAACAGGGCTCTCAAGGTGGTCGATCGGTTCCTGAGGAGAACTCAGGAAGCGGTTCATCGCTAACTTCCAGGGGACCTACGAGAAGCCTTCTTCTGATCACGATATGTACCAACTGCACCAGAGGAAGAACGAGTCTCTGCGTGAATTTACTAAGAGGTTCTCCGAGAAGTGCAACCAAATCCCAATGATCAAGGACGAGGTCGTCATCGCCGCCTTCCGCAAGGGAGTAAAGGATGCCCCGTTCATCGCGAAATTCACTCGGAAGCCTCCAGCCACTATCAAGGCTCTCTTTGATATGGCAAATAAATACACCGACTCGGCCGAGGTGGTCGCAGAGGCCCTCGACGAGAAGAAAGAGTCTCGGCAAAAAGACCAAAAGACAAAAGCTGACAACGAGCCATCACAGAACAAGTCCGGCAACCGCAAGTGGAAGTCGGACAATGAGGTGGCCAACATGGAGCGCACTTGGTCGCAGCCCCCAAGGAACAATGAATACTAGAAGGTTATGAACGGGCCTTGCCCCTTCCATCCCAAGGGCAAGCACGCGGCCAAGGATTGCTTCATGCTCAAGAAGTTTGCCTCCGAGCAGAATTCATTGTCTAGCGCCGACAAGGACAAAGATAAGCCAGACTCGGGCCCGGCCGACGATTTTCAAGATCCCCAGGCCGAGCTCAACCACATCTTCGGAGGGCCGTCCGCGTACGAATCCAAGCGGAAGTAGAAGCTAACAGCACACGACGTCAACGCGGTCTCTACAACGGACACCCCCCAATATTTGTGTTGGCCAGAAACACCCATCACATTCGACCATGCAGATCACCCCGATCGGGTCTCACACCCAAGGCGCTACCCACTCGTCCTAGACCCGGTCGTCAAGAATATCAAGCTAAAGAAGGCCCTCAGAGACGGAGGTAGCGCGCTCAATATCCTCTTCGGCAAGGTATCTTCAAGGCCTGCGTCACTACCACAATCGTAATGTCCGTGGCCGCGCCTTTTCGGTCGGAGATCTCGTCTTGAGAAAAATTCAAACCACCAAAGACAGGCATAAACTATCCCCAATATGGGAAGGGCCGTTCATTATAGTCGAGGTCACACGGCCAGCACCTACCGACTGAAGACCAAAGACGGTGCCCTCATCAGCAACTCATGGAATATAGAACAACTACGTCCTTTCTATACCCGAGTTTTATACTTGCCATGTGTACAGTTTTTCCCTGACTCACTACACAGCTTGTCTCAACCGAGTAGTGAGTCGGGGGCTGCATGTATTATATGTGCTTTGTCAATAATATACAAGCCTGTTGTACTTAAGTTATGAAGTTTTGCAACGACTTTGTTATATTTGCTCGAGTACAGCCTCCTACGGTGAATGATTTTATTAAGTTCCTATCGACCAACTCGGCGCAAACTATATAGTCGGGTAAAGCTAATGATAACTGAGTAATAATTTAGAGCTTGGCGGCATTACACATATATTCACACATGTCTTTACAAAAATTCATATACACCGACTGCATGATGGACTGTTCTTACATACCCAGGTCTCGGGTGATCACCTCTGCAGTCGGCCTCGCCTTGGCTATCAGCTCTAGCGCCTCCTCAGGTGTCGTCTCCTCAGTGAATGCCTCTCCGATGGCTTCAATGTCTGCCCTAGGGTAGATTGACTTGGTCATCGCCAGGGTTTGGGCCACGCCGACAACAGTACGCTCATCCGAGTACCTCTTCAGGATACTCGATGCTTCGTTAAGGTGCTCCTGCACCTGAGACATCGTGTTGGAGCTGGTTCCCACATAACAAGGATCCATCATGTCAAGGAGCCCTTTCACAGACTCGGCAAGGATCTCCCGTGACTCCTTGACGACCTTTATCTCCTCTACAAAAGCCTGGAATTGGATTTGGGCATTGGCTCTAGCAGCTGCCCGGGTTCACCAACAAGTAAACTTGTTAGGCAAACTGCAGAAGAAGCACTTAATGGATTGGTTAAGATCATTGTCAGAGCGGAGACTTACATTCGTAGTTGGCCTCCCACTTGGCTTTGGCCTTCTCCAGTTCAGCCTTTTCCTTCTCGAGCTTGGTGTTGGCCTTCTTCAAATCGGCTTTCTTTTTCTCAAGCTCGGCCTTGGCCCTTGTCAAGTCGGCCTTGTCTTTCTCAAGCCCGGCCTTGGCTCTCTTGGCCTCCTTCAGCTGGACTTCGCCCTCTATTCAGGTCTTCAGCTCGGCTTCGAGGGTTGCACATTAGAATAGTTAAGTACTCAACATTGCAGTCAAGACACAACTGGGCAGCCAGGAAACAACACAATTGGAGAAATATACTAAGGGCTCAGTCAAGAAGACGTTCGGGAGACTTACTTCCAATCTTCTTGGCTTGGTCCCAATTTTCGTCCCTGAGCTGATTAACGGCTCCCTTCAGCCAAGACTCCCTCCCCTGGTGGCGCTGCTCCAATTCGGTCTTTAATGCTCGGAGTTGGTCCAATTCTTGGAGCTGGGGGACAACCTGGGTCAAGATCTCATTCATCCTCTCCGAGTGGTCAACAATTTTCTGCTCGAGGAGAAACAGTGCAAAGCAGAGTCAAGCGTCAGAACACTCGTGCAAGGAGGACTACCAAGACTCCAATATGGCGAAAGTCATACCTTAATCCCCTAGGATGTGGCGATTGCGGCGCAAAGCAAGTCTTCACGCTCCTTCTCCGCCGCAACCTCGTCATGCTTGTAACTCCTCGCAGTTCTGTCGGGGGCCACCCAACGGAATGTCCTCGGGAACTTGCGGGGAGGGGCTTCGAGCCTAGGGTGGTCTGGTCTTTCTGAAGACGACGACAATGACGACAACAAGGATGGCAATGGGGTCCTGGCGCTCAATTCGGCAGCCTCCGGGGCCTCAGGGGCTAGCTCAGGGGCTGGAGCGACAGCTTCGACAACCGCCTCTTGGTCGGCCGATGTTGGCGGCCCTACAGTCGGGACGATCTCAGTTTCTGCAACTAAGACCGTCGCCAGCTCCGCAAGTGCGCTTGCTGGCGCTGGCTCGACTGGGGCTGGCTCGACAACGGGGGTAGCCGGAGTGGTTTCCTTGAGATCAATGTCGGCTCGCTTCCTGTGTAACGAGTCAAACATCAACATGCTACCATGTCGAACAAGACTTTCAGAAGATTCAGTGCGACCTACCTCTTGGAGAACTTGAGCTTTTGTCCAGGGGATCCGAAAGTTGGCACTGGAGGGCCACTGGCTGTCGCGCCTGACGGCACGGTAGTCGGCGGCAATGTTTTCGTCCTAGTCGGCCCCGTTTGTGGTGTGGCTGGCTAGGGTGCCCGTGTACTTGGCGGGGGCATCCCTGGGCTCAATGTTGCTGAGCCTGGAAGTGCTAAGCTTACCCTTGTACTCAGCGGCACTCGTATTGGGCTCAATGATGCTGAGCTCGACTGCGCTGGTCCCGGTTTGGGACTCGGCGGCCTGGGGGCTGTACCAGCGGTGTCTTTTATCTTCAGACTCCTGGCTGCGGCACTCGGCCTCATAACTTTCTTCTTGCCCTGATCTACAACAGGTCTCTTCCCCGCTCTCTTGGAGTTAGGCTAGGTAGCAGAAGGACTTCTCGGCCTCTTCTTCGACTTCATGGCCGACAGTGTTTGGGAATCATCATCAAACTCCTCACATGACTGCAAGTAGTTTAACAATACATTTTACACATTCTGGAGCCAATCTAGGCATATATCTGCAAGTACTCATCATAGATGAACTACAAGACAACATCAGCAAGGGTTACCTTGGGGCGCGGCCTCTTCCGGCTGTAAGCTGCCACAGACTGATCTGTGTCTTTAGTTTTGACCACCCTGCTGGCAAAGAAATCCAGCAAGATGTTGATCACCTTGTACTTGTCCATTAGGTCGGAGTATTCCCGGCTAGGATCACCTTTGCCCTTGTAGTCCTAGCCAAAGTGACACCTCAGCTTCAGCGGCCTGATGCACCGAGTCAAGAAATGTCTGGCCACCCATGGACTAGTCAACCTGGCTTTCTTCAGCTTATCAATCCTGCCAGCAAGTTTGTGAACCTACCCCATTTCTTCAGAAGTGGGAAAAGACGACCACTTGGCAATAACCACCGGGGGCAAACCCATAAAAGGGGGAAGGCTTGGCTCAAGATCAGAGCAGTAAAACCATTCCTTATGCCAGCCTTTGAGAGAAGATTTCAGGGGAATATTGAAATAAACCCTCTTCATCTCGCTCCAGAGTTGGATACCGCCCCCCCCCCCAATCACTTGGATTTTGCTCTTGGAGGGTTGGGGCTTGATATGGAACAAATATCTAAAAAGATTTAAATGGGGTTCCACACCCAGGAAGCACTCACAAAGAGTCACGAATATGGAGATTTGCAGAATCGAGTTGAGATTTAGATTCACCAACTCGAGTTCATAAAAAGCAAGAAGCTGGCGGAAGAATTCAGAAGATGGAAGAGAAAGACCCCGATTGAAGAAAGAGGCGAAAACGATGGTCTCACAGTCCTGGGGCTCTGGAACCATTTCACCTCCAGCCAGACGCCAGTTTATGACATCGTGGCTCTGCAACCTCAGCTGCTTCTCCAGAAGCTTCAGCTTAGCCGACCCGCAATCCGAAGTCGGCCAAACCTCATCCGTGAGATATGAAGCCCTCGGCATGGTTAGGGATGAGGAGATTTGGGGGAAATGTTGCGGAAGGTTTGGAATGGATGAGGAGGAGCGGAATCGCCCGAGTTCTAATGAGGGAGAGCGAGCAATGGCGAACCTTAGTGGAGCGAGAGGCGAAATTTCGACACGGAAGATGGAAGACGAAATGATTGGTGGATTGGAGAAGATGAAAGAATCTTTTCTCTCTCTCCCCACCTTTTATAGAGCCGTTTCTGATTCATGGGCTTAGGCCTGCAAAGTTAGTACTGGGCCACCAAGATATGAGTTTCTATAGTAGCACACTCAATGTGGGCCGCTCGCTGGCCTGTGTTAAAATCACATGCTGGTGCTACCAATAGAACCAATGAGGTAGACAGATATGCTTCATGAAGGCCTAATTGCTGAACACATGTGTTTGGGTATCTATCTTATCCACCAGGTATTGAGGATATATCTTTATAAGGATCACAAGCTAGTCTTTATCAAAATTGGGGATGCAGGTATTTCTCATACACCTGACCACACAATGGATTTAATTTCATAAAGTGGTACTCAGCCTACATGCTTGGCCAACAGTTGCCATGAGCAATGTTATTCCAGCCGACATGAGGCTGAAGAGTCTAGCTTCAGAGTAGTGCACTACTCGGGAAAGACTATAAATATTTCTTCCGGCCGATATGACGCTGAGGAGTCTAACTTCCGAGTGGGACGCCACTCGAGAAAGCTTATAAACACCTTTCCAGCTGACATGAAGCTGAAGAGTCCCATATACGAGTGGCATGCTACTCGGCAAAGACTATAAATCATATTTCGGTTGACATGATACCAAAGAGTCTCATATACCAGTAGTATACTACTCAGGAAAGACTACAAGGTTAAAGATCTTTGACTTTATGTTTAATTGTTTTCACAATTAAGCACAAAGTCGGGGGCTACACCTAATAGGTGTGTCTATTCGGCACACATTACTCATACTTCTACATGGAGCCCTTCATAGCCTCGCTACTAGCTGACATGAAGCAGGACTCAGGAAGAAGAAGCACTTGGACAAAGAGTACTCGGGAGCAATGCACTCAGGCAATCTTCACCGTGGAGGATGAGCACTCGGCATCAGCTGTGACTCAACTATGAAGGTCTCAGGGGCTGATGTGGAGGCCATGGGCCTCGGGTACCTCATCACAAGCATATAGGCTACTCGGATAGAGGATGGGCCTAGCCTTATAATTAGAGATATAGTAGCACCCGGCAAACTTTGTCTTGTACAATAAGGAATATACAGTCCTAGTCGGGTAAGTTGTATCTCTAAGAGGAGATCCTTGGTCGTATCTGGCTGGGACTCCTACCTTGTTACCCCTGTCCCCCAGTATATAAGGGGAAGCAGGTGCCCCCTGAGGGCAGAAGATCATAGATCAACACAAATCCTCAAAGGAATAACACCACAACTGGACGTAGGGTATTACCTCACATCGAGGGCCTAAACTAGTATAAATCTCCCCGTGTTCCTTTGCAATCCACCGAGTTTCCATCCGCCGGGTAGCGGCGAGGGTGCCAGCAGGGCCCTCACCGACTCCCTCAGCATGAGAAGGCACCGAGTTTGCCAACCCCACGTAAGGGTGATGGTGCGGCACCGACCAAGGACGATCTTGCCTGGCCGACAGATGCTAAGGAGGCTGAGCCAGGTGCTACCAGAATCTTGCCAACAATGTCCACTAGCCATCCTACTCCGAGGTGGGAAAAACAGCCGGAAAACGAAACAAAACACGACAATCACCCTACCTGGCGTGCCAGCTGTCGGTGTGGAAACTTAAAAGACTTAGGGACCTCCTTTGTGAGTTCGGCCCAGGGGATTGAACGTGCTCGATTTGTCGTAGGTAGCTAGTGAAGTAAATAATACAAAAGGGATTATACAGGTTCGGGCCACCCAGGGGTGTAATAATCTACTCCTGTTGTGTTCTTGCTTCTCCCAAGGATTGTTTCCATGCGAAGCTTACATGACTTAGTCTCAGGGAGCTTATCTTCAGTTGGACTAAAGTCTAGGGTTGGAGTTTTTGTTTTTTTCCATCTTCCTCCCTCTGTGTGCCTCGGCTCTCCCCTTACAATCCTTTTGGGGGAATACCATAGTGGCTACACAGTGAGAGTTATGGAATTAGGTATGCTAAGTCTCGTCTTATACTGACTAGTAGGCCCAGCCACTCGTCCTCTTGGGCCCCCCTCAAAACAGGTGAGGAGGGGCACCATGATCGTTCGCCACGCGTCCAAGCATGGCCGTCCAAGGCTTGCAAGGGAAGGCTGAGCTTGTCCCGCTGACTATGGGACCGCCTGCTTGCCTCAAACGTCGAAGCAATAGGGGTGCGGCAAGTAGAGTAGGCGGCGTGGCAGTCCACCACGCTGCCTGCTAATCCCATGTCCCTTGTCAGAAAAAGGGCAATGATGGCCTACTATGAGGGGTGCAAGGCCGTCTTGTCCTCCACGTCGCATGCCGGGTAGATATATGTCCCATCACCCTTAAAAGGTGAGGGGCGAGGAGACCGAAGCAAGGAGACGAGCTCCATCACGTCGTCATTAATGCCCCTACCTCCGCATGCTCCTCAAGCCTCTTGGGAGGAGCCTAGCTCATGGGCAGGGTGAGGTGGCACCCTGAGGTTGGCTTGCTGAAGCCATGAGACGAGGGGCACCTTCAGCTTACCCCGCGGGGGAGCGAGCTCGGGAATAGGCTAGGAGGATTCCCAGCTTGACTCTGTGATGATCATGGGTGGCCCTCGCAAACGTGGTGATGTGGCCTCGGGCCACCCCAAGCCATCGGCTATGGGGACCCTTGTTCCCATTTCACCGACAAGTACCTAATAGTCCTTACAACACCTAATGTTTTTTTGACAACATGGAAAATGGATTAAGCATTTGATAATAATCTTGATTGATGCCTAAATATATGCACTGATAGTGTTCTCACCAGAAGAGATAACTTTAGGGAGTGAGCAGGTCATTGAAATATACTACATGTAGGCCTGCACATTAGTTTCAAAGTTCTTTACATGAAAAATCCTTAAGTGGGCATGTCGGGCGTCTAGAGCAAACATTAGTTTGCTTTTGTATTATTCACTAATTTATTTTTTTCATTAATTTAGGTCTATAACTTCTTTGTGTACCCGTATTCATGTTACTTGATGGAATGCCACTGACAGGATCAGGTTATATACCAAGGTATGACCTTTTCTGCCAGGATCTGACTACTATAAGTGATCAGTCATGGACAAAAGATATTGGAGTTCTGCAAGGCAAACCGGTCAACTGCTATAAGTTGCTTGAGAATATTTTGATGTCCCTGGCTTAATTTTTAGTTTTCCTCTAGGTGGTGTTCTTGGGTTAGTATTGGTTTTAAATGAAGCTCAAAAGATCTATGTCAACTTGAAGTTACTACGATTGGGAGGACCACATTTTCAAGTTATTTTGGATGACATTAAGCCATTGATACTGGTGTTCTTTTCTTCGGCTGTATATACTGCAGTTCTTTTTCTTTTTGTTGGATAGTGGAATCCTCGTGAAAGCCACTAAATTACATAACTCTCTTGCTTCGAACATTTCAAGCGTTTGTAAGTTATGTTGGCTACTTCACACTTTTACAAGTGTCTAAGGGGGAGTTATAAAGAAATATCAGATCATGTTAGTGTATATATTATTCTTAAATTCTAGTAAGTTTATTTGTATGTTTCATGTGATATATAGTGGGAAAACACAAGAAAAATGTGTGTATTTGCATGTTTTCAGTTTGCTATACTTTGCTCATATGTGCCCGTGTTTTTGCTACGTTAACGGTTAGCCTTTTGCATATTCTTCTACCAATATAATACGATAATACCTTTATTCTGATCATACCAGAATAATATTTTCAAACAATATGATATTTTTTACTTTTCCTTAAATGTATTTGATATATGACCTAAATTGAATTAACGCTCAATTAGATTGATTTTAGAAAAATTAATTTGACTCTCATGAAATTTAATAATTTATTAATAAAAATATTATTGCATTGTAGTGTTAGTACGGGCGTATTACTTGTAAGTAACTAGTGCTCAAAGTTTACAAACCATAACTTTTTGATTTTATAATACGCCTTATAAAAATAAATAGAGGTAATATAAAATTGACATCATACGAAAGTAATTTTAAATATAAATTTAATATACAAATTTAATGATATCATACATGACACTATACATACATATTATTAATTTAATTATTAGTCAAAATTTTTAAATATTGATTTTTCTAAAATTGCAGGTGTCTTATATTTTTGGACCAAGGCAGAACTAAGGTGTGACCATGTACCTGGCGGGGCACTCGGATTTGTTTTAACATTGATTTTCGGTTTGCCGAGTGTATCATTAACGATTTTTGAACTATTATTTGATCTTTTCTCCCTAATGGGTATACAAACAGTTACATATGGGTATTACAAATCGTCACAGATTGCTCACTTACCTCTTGTGTAACTGTTGTACGAACTTCTACAGATGTCCGTTACGAACGTTGTATAAAGTTCTATTTGACATTTAGCATTTTTGCCGCACAAACTAATGAGTAGTAGTTACTGATTGCATGTGAAACTATATGTGTATTTGATTTACGTGCATAACGTATTCTGATGTAAATCATTTCCCTTTGAAGCTTTGTTCAGAAAGTATATTAATTCAGACAAGAAAATGAAGATAAATAGCTTAAATGATGAGGGAGCAATTGGAGATTCCGGGAAGGTGATTCGATATGCTGTTGAAGCTACTATGTAAGATCGCCGACAGTGATCAGCTGATGGATCAGTTAGCGTTTTTCTTTTTGGTACTATGTAGTGCTTCTACATATTCGTAGTTTCCTATTAGGTTTATCTTCTCTCGGGAATGTCGACATGACCAAAAAAGAAGTTGGTACTGCGCTACCAAACAGACTGGTGTGGTAATTTCTCAAGTTGTTTAGGGGCATAATCTACGCGATTGCCAGGCTATATGGCCAGTGAACTATCAGCTGAGAGCGTATGACTTCACAGATACTGCCTCCGTTCCATAAAGACTTTATTTTTATTTTTTTATTTATTTCATAAAAATATTATTTTTAAAATAATTATTACATTTAAGTTTACTAAAGTAAAAGAAAAATATATACTAAAGTAAAACAAATACATTAAGATCTAATAAAGTAAGGATAATTGAGTTTGGTAAAGTAAAGGGCATGTTAATATTTTTAGTTTCGTATTGGTATGTGTGAGATGGGAAAAATATTTTTTTTGAGACGGAGGTAGTATTTGTTTATGTTTTTTATTTAAAAAATATACCATATGAGAGCAACATAGATACACTTAAAGATACACTTGGTAGCTACTGCAGGAAAAAATAATTAAGCACGCTACATTAGTCGGACATTGAGTATTTGCTCACACGGTTTATATGCATTTTTCTATCTATACTTCACCCCGTACACAAGATCCAAGTGTCGGAATTATTAATGCACATAGAATTTATGGGAAGAATAATTTCTAAAAAAATCTTAAAAGCCCACCTTATACGAGGCATGCATATGAACCTTTAGTACCATCTTGTTAATTCTAGAAGAGTGAGACCTCTTTATAAGGTGAGATACTCTCTAACTACTTGAGCAATATGTAGTGGAGAAAACTAGAGCAACACACATGCATGCTCGTCTCACCTCGGGCACTAGGGACGCGCACACGATATACGTGTAAATGATCTGCTAAAATTGTCTCCATATGGTTGTGCAGACGTGGCTTCCTTTTGCAATTTTGTCTGCTACATCCAACGGATATTCCAGTGATTGTTTTTGGAACTTACCGGATTGTTCGGTGTGGTGGAGCAGTATGGAGTCCGGATAAGTTATGCACGACTTAACTGGTTCGGTTACACAGTATGAAGATCGTGCAGGCATCTTGATATCTCTATAAATACCGAATCACCACCCCCACAAAATATATGATAAAACAATCTAGGATTTTGCCTTTTCTCTGTATTGCACCACCATATGTCGTCTACTCCATCCTGCCCGCTTGTGAGCACCAGTGATTGGGTGAGCAGGTCTCCAGAACTGTCATACTCGTAAAGTCCTACATCAATAGAGGGCGAATAAGATTTTTGGGAAGTGTTCCATGTGGCTGCTCGTTGTTCATCCACCATGGCTCATCTTCCTATATATTCGAATGTTGCACAACGTCGTCAACATCCTGTACCGCATGTTCGACGTGCGGTGCATGCTGGTACTCTAAAATCTTCTCCTAAACAAAACCGCTGGTACGTATCCATCATGTTTTACGTATTTGATCTATTCATATGTTGTTTTGTTGTATACATGTCTAGATCGTATGAGGTTTTGCTAGCTTATGCGTTTAATGGCATGTTTTATTTATGGAATAAATTAAATCTACATGTGCTTATATATTTTCAATAGTCCAAAAACTTATTATAGGCAATATGATTTTACTACGGTTGGATTTGCGATGCACTAAGACCGGATAAATTCACCAGTGTGTACTTCAAGATGGGCAGTTAAGGTCACTCTGTGGCTGACGGCTATGAAAGTATTCTGCGTTAGTACTAACAGACCTGAAGGAATTCTTACTGCGGAAAAACAGAAGGAATTTGAGGAAGCCACTACTATCTTTGTAGGATGCATTCTTAGGTTCTTGGTGATCGTCTGGTCGAGGTGTATATGACAGATACGGAGGAGGTGGGATGCACTGAATACTAAATTTTAGTGCTACTGATGCTAGCAATGATCTGTATGTCATAGAGCAGTTCCACGATTACAGGATGGTAGATAACCATTCTGTGATCGATCAGTCTCATGACATACAGACCATCGCTAAGTTTGTGGTTGCGTGCATTATTGTGAAACTACCCCTTTATAGAGGAGTTTTAGTACTACACTCAAACACAAGAGATAGGAGTACTCTGTTGAGGGTCTCATAGCTTCTCTTAATGTTGAGGAGAAAGCTCGTGAAAAGAACGCGGTGTCTAAGGGTGATGGTGGGCAGTTTAGCACCCATATGATGCAGAAGACATCGAGCAAGAACAACGGAAAATTTATCAAAGTTCATTAGACCACCAACTTCAGAAGAAGAAGAACAACAACCAAAAGAAGATGAAACAACAATTTAACTAGAAAGGAGAAAACTTACTATGTGTGTGGCTTGCGTGGTCACATGGCCAAGAAGTGTCCACAACGCAAGGAAATGAAGGCAACAATAGGACAAACTTCTATGTCTGTTAACGTGACCATTGGCAACACTAGATATGGGACAGTGTGTAGGCACCCCAGAAGTGCATTATGAAGAGTAACTATTACGGCAACGCGAACTATCTAGATGGATGGGGTCTCAAATAAAAGCCAAATAAGTACGGTAACCATCCATCCTCATCGCAGACTTGCCATAATCTTTACCCACTCACAATACAAATCCAAAATGCCGAGAAGTGTACAAAAGAGATAATCATAAGGATAGCTTGCCAGTCCTCCCCGTCATACGCCCGTCAAACCACTCGATGGTTGGCGACCAAACACGATACGTACCCCAGAGGACTCGAACCACAATAGCTATCCCCCAAACCATCTCAATTATACACAACCCATACTCATGTTCAGCTAGTCCCCAGGAAAGCGACTAGCCTCACACTTTCATCGCAAGCAATTGATAAACATCACAAGTACTCTAAAAATGGATAGACGAGTAGCAGGGTTATAGATACTACATAGAGGGTTCACACCCTAATTCATCACAAAGTGACACAAAAGATTTGCAGCGGAATATAAACACAAAAGCTAAGAACCAGTGGTGCCAAACCCATGCACAGGGCAACCGACTGGGGATAGAGCATAACTTCGACTACATATTATCCTCGCCACCCTCGGCGGGATAATAGTAGATCACACCATCATCGTCGTTATCCTCACCTGAAAAGATGCAACGTGAGTACGAATGGTACTCCGCAAGACTTACACAATAATAAATAGTACAAAGGAAGCATGTTGTTCTACATCAAGGAAGAAGGCTATATTGATTTGATTTTGCACAAAGCTGATTTTATTGAGCAAGTAATACTTGAAACTATAAGCATTTTGTGAAATAACTCAATCTAAAATTTTAAGACAGCAAGTATATGGTTCTGAAAATGGAACATAAATGAGCATAAATCATGCTTTAAGCATCATCCATGGGCCACCCTTGCCCAAACAATTGTGCTACACTAGCACACCATTTTTCATGACTAAAGCCAAGTCATAATTTACATTAAAAATCCCTTATATAAACCCATCCATCCATGACTATCCTAAGTCATGGTATAACCACATAACCCAAGTTGGATGCTAACATGGACTGCAGAGGGAACACATCAGCGTCGTCCGTAACCGGGACACGGCTATCGAATAGTTCTTACTCTGATCAGAGGTGTACATCTTTACCCACACGATGTGATAGAAGCCAAACGGCTACACTCTAGTTTGATTCGTACCTGCCGTACCTACACTCTACACATTGAGTGCGGACTAGAGGTCACAACAGAACCTTTTGCACGCTTAGCCCCAAACCACCTAAACCACGTCTGGGCCCCCGACAACTTAGTCGTGCGTGTGTGGATGACTAAGGCGGCTTACCGTCGTGGGAGGCACCTCCGGCCACAGCCAGGCGCGCTCGAGGTCCTCCAACGGAAATCCCTCCTCACGACTGACGGACGGCGCGTAGATGGCCACAGCCTCCTGTGCTACTGAGTTAAGCCGTCCCACTCCCGGCGTGTGGAAGTACGTAGGTGCTTGAATAGACGTCAACATGTTCGGTCCTTAACGACCCAGACGGAGCTACGTGCATCGGGGAAACACCATCCCTTCATCGCCCTATCATCCTGTCCAAGTCAAACATATTCTCAATTATACATTAGAAGTGATTCTTTTCAGATTTTAACCCATCCATTCGCTTGTTAAACTAGTTTGAACCGATAGCTCCATCTATCGGACCTTTCTAAGTCTAGAAATAAGCATGGCTAAGCATTCGGTAAAATGAAAGGTATCCCAAAGTCCTTAACCAGGATGACAATGTATAAACATGCATCAATAAACAAGGAATGGAAATGCAGACAATTAGGTAATATTAACTCTACCCATTTCCCCATTTTGAACAGACTGAAGCATGCATATAGATATTGTTTTCACAAACAAATCAATTTATTGAAAACATAGGTTCAATATGCTTAGACGCTTGCCTTGCTGCAGCGTGAGTCACACTCAAGCTCTGGGTTAATCTCCACGTACTCCGTATCCTCAGAATCTATCGATAAGAAGCAATATGCAAATAAGAAGCAATAACATGTCTATGCAACATGATTAATTAATTATGAGATAAATACAGTAGTATACATGTCCTAACAAGATTTTAGGAGAAATAACCAAGTCATTTGCATCCCTGGATTGGGAGATACAAAAATGACAAGGTAGAAGGGCTGAAAACGGTAAAAGCCGAAACTATAGGAAAACTCTAAGTGGAAAAATAAGTGCTTGACTTCTCTGGTAGGATTTTATGAGTGTGAGCATTTTTATGTGAAAATACATATCTTCCTGGTTCTGACAAAATTTGGTTTACCGAAATCCGATTTAAAATGATTTAGATATGAATTTTACAAGTTTAACAAAAAGAAAGGTTAGAAAATTACTTAGGCCTATTTTGGGAGGTATTTTTATCAAATACAACTTTTCCACAGTAAGGTTACAATTTTCTGAGTTTAACAGAAGTGGTTTCACATTTTTAGCAAACAGGATGAATTTTATGGGAATATTTTCAAGTTATTAAGCCCAAAATAAGTCAATTTTGCTTCATATTATTTTATGGATATTTTCTGTACAGAAGTTGTCCTATTTTATTTTACAGTAATAAAGTTCACAAATTTACAGAGCTAACAAAATTGGTTTCACTCAATTTGGAGTCAAAATGGAGAAGTTATGGATTTGCAAAGTTTAGCCATTTTTCTGTTGTAAGATAAATCTTTTAATTACTTTTCCTATTTCTTTCTTCTTTCTTCTTTTCTGATTTCCCTTGTAGCCCGGGCCCGCAGGCCAGCGAGGCAAAGCAGAGTAGGGCACGGGCGCGGGCACGAGGGCACAGGCGCGAGGGCGCGGGCGCATGGATCGGACCGTCCGTTCCCGGAGTGTATGGTCCGGCCTGGCGGCGAACAGAGAAGGGCGCAGGCAGACAGAGCCGGCGGGCTTCTCGGTGGCGGCGACGGTGAACGGCAGCTCGGCTGCGGTCGGGCCCAAAACAGAAAAGGTAGAGGAGTTCACGGCGGAGCTAAGGGTGGTCTTCTTGACACCTCGGGTCACTGGAATCTCGCCGGCGGCGAGCTCCAGCGGCGGAGTGGTTCGGGTAGGCTAGGCCGACTCGGCTACGGGCGGTTTCAGGCCAAAACAAAGCATGCCTTAGCGTCTAAAGGGTACCAAGATGCTCACTGAAGGTTGTGCTGGTCTCGGTGAAACGGAAACAGCAACGGCGACGGCGAACTTGGCCCGGCGGCGGCGAACTCCTTCGGTTTCACATCGGCGGCCTTCTCCCGGGGTTCTGCAGTCGGGGTGAGGTGTCTAACAGGTTAGAGACTTCCTAGTGATGGCTCCTGTGCAATGAATGGAATTGAGGACTACCAGAGAGAAAGAAATCGACGGCGGCGGCAGATGGCCGGACTTGGGGAAGATGACCTCGATCTCGAGCTTCACTACATCCTTTCCTGATTCCTTCTGCCGGTGGTCTTCTGGAAGTGAGGCGATGAGGTTGGCGCAAGGGCTCGGTCGGTGGTGTACTGTATCGGCCGGAACGACCGTGATGTCCTGGCGGCGGCGCTGCAGAGCAGAGAGCGAAACACGGCGGCCTCGACCGGCGGTCCTAGGGCAGCCAAGAATAAAAATGGAACGGTCAGAATGTATAGATCATGTTCCCGAAGCTTAGAAAGGGTGGAGCTCACTGGAGCAACCTCGAGCTCAACCGAACACCTTCGACAGAGGGAAGAATAAGCTTGACGGCGGTGATCTTGGGGATTCTGTGGATTTCTCCGATGGGAGCGTGAAGAGGAAGGGTGAGAGGTTCTACTGGCGAGATTAGAGATGAAGTGGTCGATGCTCTCCAAGCTAAGATGTCCAGGGCTCTGTAAACTGAGAGGAGCGAAGGAAGAAGGAGGCAGTGACACGTTGGCTCATGCAATGCTGAGTTGCTCCATCTCCACAGTGCCTCTGGTGGGTCCCACATGTCAGGCAACAATGTTCTACACATCTTTGGCTAGATTCACTCTATGGCTTGTGGGTCCAAGTAGTGATGGTCTAGGAGGAGTGGAGGAGTATGGGTGAATTTCCTGGTGAAACACACTGTCACATGCTGCTATGAGGCTGACAAGTGGGCCAGGTCTTGTGGGGTCCACCTGGAAGTGAGAAATGAGAGAAGAAAGCTCTAGAGACTAAGTGTTGTGAGCTGTAGGGACAGCTGTCTTGCATCTGTAATTTCAGCAGGTTAATAAGGGATATAAATTATGGGAAAAATACTGGAGGTAGAGAAAGATGTGTGTAACCTGCTGACCAAATTTCGTGGTTAGAAGTGTTCTGGTTTACCTTTGGTGAAATTGCAAAGCAGGCACACAGACGCAGTTTTTCTGCAGCTTGATTTATTCCTCCAGTGCCTTGATCTCATTATTTTATGTGATTTCCTTGGGAGATAAATTAAACCAAAATTCATGGTAGTGGGGTTCATGTTGGCCCCCACTTTGGCAAAAGGGCTCTGTCTAATTAGTCTTCATTTTCATTTGGTGAATTTCAGAAGTGAATCAATTTATTTCAGCTAGCTTCCTAGCTTTGCTGATTTGAGGGACTTGGTTGAAGTATTTATTGAAGTGATAAAATTATGTAAAATTTACAGGGACTTACTCACATCACCTGACATGTTTAGGAATTTTTGTAGGATTTTTAGATATATAGAACTTGGGAAGTGACAACTAGCACAAAGCAAAGGATTAGCTAGGGCTTAACACTAATTACCCTAATTTAGATTTAGGGCTGTGACACAGTGTATGGTAATTTACCTACCGTACTTTTAGTTACTCAGTCTACTAATTAGTGTGTTGATACGGGGGCCAATTGTCGATGTTTTACACCGGCAATTAATATATAGGGCTACTCGTCGGACCGAAACTTGATGGATTGCAAAGGAACACGAGCGATTTATACTGGTTTAGGCCCTTGAGATGAGATAATACCCTACGTCCAGTTGTTGTGTATTGCCTTTGAGGTTTCTCTGGCGAGATTTCTCCTTCTTCTTCTTCTGCCCTTAGGGGGCGCCTTGCCCTCTCTTATATACTGGGGGACAGGGTTACAAAGTAGGAGTTCTAATCGGACTACGACCAAGGGATCTCCTTCTAAGAGTACGACATGCCCGACTAGGACTGTATTTTCCCTATTGTACAAGGTTAAGTTTACCGAGTTATATTGTATCCCTAATTACAAGGCTAGGCCCATCCTCTGTCCGAGCGGCCCAATAGCTTCTCATAAGGTACCCTGGGTCCATGGCACCAACACCAATGTACATGTTTGTGCTAATATCTCATTGTTTTCTTATATCAGGTCACTTGGGATTCCTCCATCCAAATGCGAAATGGGTCGCCTACTACTATTCATGGTGTTGGCACGGCAGATTGAAAGTTCACTTGGGAAAAATCATGCAGCATGTCCCTACTATCGATAAGAATCTTTTTAGTGGCTCCCATTTATGTAGAGATAGGTTTAAGTTAGTGTTTGAGTCTAATAAATTAGTCGTGTCTAAATGTGGATATTTTCTTGGTAAAGGCTATAAGTGTGAAAGCTTGTTCCGCTTTTTGCTTTCTGATTTCTGCAATAAGTCTGTGAACCATATTTGTAGCAATGTGGATGATGAGGTCAATGTTTAGCTATTACATTTATGTCATATTAATTTTGGTTTGATGTTTTGGCTTTCCAGTATGAATTTATTGTTAGGTTTTTCCATTGTCAAAGGCTCTACGTGTCATAGTTGTGTGCAATCAAAACAACCTCACAAGCCTCACAAGGCTACGGAGGAGAGAAACTTGGCACCATTAGAACTGCTACATTCATATCTTTGTGAAATGAATGGAATGTTGACGAAGGGTGGAAAGTGATATTTCATGACAATGATTAATGATGCTACTAGATTTTGTTATGTGTATTTGTTGAAAACGAATGATGAGACTCTAGACTATTTCAAAATTTACATGGCAGAAGTTGAAAACCAACTTGACAGAAATATAAAAAGACTTAGGTCAGATCGTGGTCGAGAGTTTTTCTCAAACGACTTTGACTTATTCTGTTAGTAATATGGCATTATACATGAGAGGACACCTTCCTATTCTCTCGAGTCTAATGGGATTGCCAAAAGAAAAAACCGCACGCTGACTGACTTGGTCAAGACCATGTTACATTCTGCAGGATTACCTATGGCATGGTGGGGGAGGCCTTGCTAACTTCGAATCATGTATTTAATAGAGTTCCTAGCAGACATAAGGACAAAACTCCATACGAGGTATGGACTAGGAGAAAATCGTCACTCTCTTACTTGCGCACGTGATGATGCTTGGCGAAAGTCAATGTACCATAACAAAGAAGTGCAAGCTTGGGCCTAAGACCATGGACTGTGTGTTTTTGGGATATTCTCACCATAGCATTGCCTATAAATTTTAATAGTTACATCTAAGATACCTGACATGCATGTTGGTACAACTATGGAGTCTCGTGATGTTAAATTCTTTAAAAGCATTTTTTAAATGAAGTATACACATAACACTTGTACTCAACCTTCTAAAATAATTCCTAGCTCAATTGTACCACCTGAAGAATCTGAACACTCACATAAACTTGTCAGTGAGCAGGGTGATAGTGAAGGTTCTATGAGGACCAAGACATAATGGATAGCTAAGTCTTTTGGTGATGGTTTCACTGTGTACCTCGTGGATGGCACTCCTTAGTCTAATTCAGAAGCTTATGCATCTCCTGATGCAGACCACTGGAAGGAGATTGTCCATAAGGAAATGGATTCTATTATTGCTAACGGGACTTGGAAGGTGACAAAGCGACCTCATGGGTGCAAACCTGTGGGATGCAAGTGGGTGTTCAAGAAGAAGATTAGGCCTGATGGTACTATTGAAAAGTACAAGGCTCAGCTTATAGCCAAGGGCTATACTTAGAAAGAAGGCGAAGATTTCTTTGACACTTACTCACTTGTTTCTAGACTGACCATAATTTGAGTATTACTCTCTTTGGCTGCCTTACATGGTCTTCTCGTTGATTAGATAGACGTTAAGATAGCTTTTCTTAATGGAGAGTTGGATGAGAAAATTTACATGGATCAATTTGATGGGTTTGTAGTAGAAGGTCAAGAAGGCAAGATGCTAAAGTCAATAAAATTTTTGTATGGTCTGAAACTAGCTCCCAAGCAATGGCATGACAAATTTGATAGAACACCAGCATCTAGAGGCTTTGCAGTCAATGAGGTAGATAAATGTGTATACTATCACTATGGTGAGGGTGAAGGAGTAATTCTGTGCTAGTATGTCAATGACATACTGATTTTGGGACAAACATTTATGTGATAAATAAGGTCAAATCATTCCTGTCTTAGAATTTAAATATGAAGGATTTGGGAGTAGCTAATGTTATCTTGAACATCAAGCTAACTGGAGTTGAGAATGGGATTACACTCATGCAGTCCCATTATGTAGAAAAGGTCTTGAACCGTTTTGATTACATTAATAGCAAGCCTTCTCCAACACCTTATGACTCTAGCTTGTTGTTTCACAAGAATAAGAGAATAGCTAGGAATGAGTTGGAATACTCCTAGATAATTGGCTTACTTATGTACCTAGCTACCGTGACTAGGCCTAACATCTCCTTTGCTATGAGCAAATTGAGCCAATTTACTTCTAACCTGGGAGATGATCACTGGCGTGCACTTGAGCGAGTTATCCGCTATCTGAAGTGTACTATGAACCTTGTACTTCATTATATTGGGTACCCATCGGTACTAGAGGGCTATAGTGATTCCAGCTATATATCTCTCATGTTGATGAGATTAAAACCACTAGTGGATATGTTTTCACACTAGGTAGTGCTGCTGTTTCATGGAGGTCTTGCAAACGGACTATCTTGATGAAGTCAACCATGGAAACTGCGCTTACAGCACTAGACACTGCTACTATTAAGGTAGAATGGCTGCGTGATCTATTAATGAATCTGCATGTGGTTGAGAAACCTGTACCGGCCATCCTTATAAACTGTGACAAGCAAACTGTCATTGTTAAGGTGAATAGTTCTAAGGATAACATGAAATCTTCTAGATATGTGAAAAGACGATTGAAGTCTGTTAGGAAATCGAGGAACCCTGGAGTTATAACATTGGATTACATCCAAAAATCTAGAAATCTAGCACGTCCCTTTACTAAGGGACTATCATGGAATGTGATAGACAATACATCAAAGGAACTATGGTGGTAACCTAACCTATGTGATCGGAGATCTCATGAATTAGGACCTAGGAAGAATAAGCCATTAGTTAACTGGACGAGAGTATCTTTAACCCTCTCTATGTGAAGATGCATGTACTCTCACAAGCTACATGGCAGGTTGGTTATGCCAAATGTGTGCTGTTGGCTTTAAATAGTGAAGATGATGTCCTATAGAGTATTCTTAAAAGAACAAACCTATATGAGTCCGACTATTAGTTGCTGTCTATGGAGGTTTTGGGTGAATCTCCTAGGAAGCTCATGAAGAGACCAAGGAGTATGACTTATACGCTCCAACCGAGGTAGCCTACTGGCAGCCTAGTATCAGTTGAGTCTCTGAGCATGGAGGCTATGGGACCTGGTACCTCAGGAAAGGCAATTATGGCCACTCGGATAGAGGGTGGGCCAGCCCTTACAATTGGAGACAGAGTAGGATTCGGCTTCATGTTACCTTGCAAGACAAGGAAAGGGATATAATCCTAGCCAGACTCTCTATGTATTGATAAGGAATATCGTTGGTCGTATTCAACTGGGTTTCCTACCCTGCAACCCTCATCCCTCCGCATATATAAGGAGTGGTATTACCTCACATTGATGGCCCGAACCAGTATAAACATTTGTGTTCTTTTGAATCCATTGAGTTTAGGTCTGATGCATAGCCCCATATAATTATTGCCGATATAAAACATCAATAGTGGGCGTGCCAGATAGGGGATTTGTCAAGACCATCGTCAACAAGCCCGATGGATCCAATCACTGGAGTCGATGGCATCAACTTCTCTCCCGGACAAGTCATCAGATTCGGGAGCCTCGACTTCGTCACCGGCGACTTCGGCAACCTCACCCTGTCCGACTCATTTCCACTCCGGTCGCCCAGGGAGCAATCCAACTTTATGCTAGTTTCCTACTCAACGCTGCGGCAGTCATCAACAATATGCTTTTGCAATACCCAAGATCCACGAGCCTTGGGGCAACTCTCTTTCCTAGTGTTCAATTTGGACATGGCCCTAAGCTAGACAAAATTAGATTTATCGGAGATGAGATCGTCAATTCCCCACTTGAACTCAGCAAAGCCGCAACCACCTTCAACTCCAATCTGATGCGGCAAACCCAATCCTCTAGAATTCGACTTAGATATGGCTCGGAGCCACTCAGGATCGGGTCTAGAGAGGTTGGGGTCATCATCAGGCCGCTCCACTACTTGGACCCTGACTCTTAGTCGGAAAGCAGCTCGGGAAGCTTCTCACGTCCACGTGAGGTCTTCATGGCATCCAAGGGTTCTACCCCGAGTAAAGATGCTTGCTGACTACGTGAACAACAAGAGGAAGTGGCTCGCTTGCAAGCCGAACGGGAGGCTAGCAACTGCGAGCTATGCAAGACTGGGTGGGTGGTACAACAAGAAATCCTCTAGACCAGAGTGGACGACCACGACGTCTTCGTCACTCCACAACAAAACGTTGTGGCTGCTGCCACATTTCTGGATACCCTATAGCTGGGACCTGATCACCCGGCAACACCAAGTATAGCCAGGATTAAAGTTATGATAACAGCAGCAGCAGTGCAACAACGCCAGGAATCTGGCGACAAGCTAATCCCTTCCAATAAGACGACTTCAGATGCTGCAACATCATCAACTGCGGCGCGACACCGAGCGATAAGTTTTGACCAACGGCACTCGGAGTCCAATCGCGGATCACAAGACCAAAATGATGATCACCGTTGATATCAGAACGATGAGCACTAGGATAACCATGACGCTCGAGATCGAGTACGCCAAGATCTCCACAGTTAGAGCCAGAGCACCCACTCAGACGATGGAGTTCTAGCCTTCACGCACGAGCTACGACAAGTCGACTGGCCATTAGGTTTGTCGATGCTTTGTATTGGCAATAATTATATGGGGCTATTCGCAAGACCTAAACTTGATGGATGCAAAGGAACACAAAACAAATTTATCCTGGTTCAGGCCCTCAAGGTGAGATAATACCCTACTTCTAGCTGTTGTGTATTGCCTTCGAAGTTTCTCTGGTAAGATTGGTTATGGTGTATGTTCTCTCTATATGTCCTAGGGGCTCCTTACCTCTTCTTATATACAGAGGAGGCAATGTTACAAGGTAGGAATCCCAATCGGACTCAACTAAGGGCTTTCGTTCTAGGAACACATCGTAACCGGCTAGGACTATATCCTTTTTCTTGTCATGCAAGGTAACATAAGCCGAGTTCTATTGTGTCCCTAATTACATGATCAGGCCCATCTTCTATCCGAGTGGCCATATTGCTTTCCATTAGGTGCCCGAGACCATGGCCTCCACAGTAGCCCCTAAGACCTTCATAGTTGAGTCACAGCTGATGCTGAGTGCTCATCCTCCATGGTGAAGATTTCCCAAGTGCATTGCTCCTGAGTACTCTTTGTCCGAGTACCTCTTCTCCATGTTCTGCTTCATGTTAGCTGTCAACGAGGCTATGAAGGGCTTCATAGAAAATGTCGAATAGTGTGCGTCGAAGTGGCGCACCTATTAGGTGTAGCCCCCGACTTTGTGCTTAATTGTGAAACAATTAAACATAAAGTCGAAGTCTTTAACCCCTAAATCTTTTCCGTGTGATATATTTCTCAGAAATTAGACTCCTCAGCATCATTTCAGCTGAAAATATTTTTGCTCAAGGCGTTTTGGCTAAGCATATAAGCCGAGTACCACTGATGGATTTTAACCCAATATGTGTTTAGGTGTACTTGAAAGATATCTACATCCCCAATATTAATGGAGACCAGCTATTAAATTGATCCTGATAAGGATATATCCTCAATACCTATTAAATAATTTAAATATCTGAACATATGTGTCCATCAATTAGGCTTAACATGAAGCATATCTGATTATTTTAATCAGTTCCAGTAAAATAGCATTCATAATGTGATTTTAACACAGACAGCTATTGGCCCAATAGGACATGCTATTTAGGAAGTCATATCTTACGGCCTATTACTGAGCAGGCCAGCCCAAGCCAACCACCCAATGCAAGCCTATAAATCCCGGGGGGAGAGAAAAGATTCCCCTTTCTTCCCCAAATCCTTGAAACTTTTCGCCTTTCGCATCGCGCACGTAGCTCTCGTGTTCCCTGCTCCACCTAGGGTTTCTGCACACTCGAGCTTCCCTTCACAAATCTGCAAAACCCTCCATCCAATCGTCGATTCCAATCGCCTAAAAGCTTTTCCCCCCACTTTTGGATCTTCCAAAATTCCGAGGGCTCCATTCAACATTCCCCACATCCTGACCGGGACATGGCCAACGTCTACTACGTGATCCACAAAGCTCGCTTATTTAGAGAAGAAGAAGTGCCTCCAGCCGAGAGAACTCATCAATTGGCGTCTGGCCATAGGTGAGACAATCCCCTCCCCTGATTCCCATGTGATTGTGGTGTTTGCCTCTTTCTTCAACAAGGGTTTTGCTCTTCCTTCTTCTGATTTCCTCCGTGGTCTCCTTGATTCTTAACAAATTGAGCTCATTCACCTCAACCCCAACTCCATCCTTCAGATCTCTATCTTCGTAACACTTTGTGAAACTTTTCTCGGGGTTGATCCCCATTTCAATCTCTTTCGCTTCCCTTTTCACGTCAAACCCCAGTCCTCCAAATCCAAACCACAATTCATTGGGGGAGCAGGACTTCAGCTCCACAATGAGATGAAGAAAGTCTATCTTCACCTCCCCAGAAGACTTTTTTGAAGGGGTGGCACTAGGAGTGGTTCTACTGCTCTAATTCGGAGCCCTCCCTACTGCTGGTCGGCTCGAAGCCAATATGGTTCAAGTGTTGTTGCTACTGGAGAAGATCGAAGCCCTGAAGGACAAGGGGCTAAGGGCCTGGGTCGCTCGGACCTTCTAGAATTGGTGCACACAGCCCCTGAAGGCCAGGATTCATCCTAGATACGAGTATTAGGGGAAAAAGATCCAACTCGGGAATGCGCTGATTTTGTTGACAAGGACACCATCACCGACACCCTGCTCGGCTACTTCGTCAATGGAGTAATCGAGACCTTGGACGCTGAGAGGGTCCCCAAGCCCTACTGTCTGGGTAGGCCTCGGCCAACGGTAATCTCTTGTCTTCTAGCTGTCTTGATACTTGCTTGTGATGGTGGATGTGAACCTAGTCTGATTGAATTTATCCTTATATGCAATGTTTGCAGGAATATGCTAACTTCATGTCAGACCCTCCTAGCCAGCCGGCTAGGGAGTTGAGGAAATGGCCGGCCAGCCCATCAGCTGTCCAACCTAGCCCCAAGAGAGCTGGGAAACAACCAATGAAGGACCAAGCCAAGAAGGACATGCCGACTAAGCCATCAGGCGATCCCATGATCAGGGATCCCAGCAGCATAGCCCTAGCGCCGACCAGCACCATGACCATACCACCAACAACTCCACCAGCCCAGCCGGATGCGCCAAGTGTGGAGCTGACTAGCCTTAGCACCACACCACCCAGCGCTACACCTTCTGGCCCAGCGCCAAGCAGCACAACTCCACCAAGCAAGCCTTCGGGTTTATTGCCAACCACCTCCACTCCTGGCACATAGGGGTGGAGGTCTAAGACTTCTAAGAGGTATGAAATCTTGAGGAAAATCTTAAAATGTTTAGCAATGTCATGATTGTAGTATAATTATGTAGGAAGCCAAGTGACGCTGATCCTAATGGGACAACGCCACCAACCCCATCGCCGTCCCTATCCCAACTGAGGCCGAGCCAGAAGAGCCTCAGACCGAGCCAAGTGTCACTCCAGCCCCCGAGATCGAGGTGACGCACTCGGCTGAACCACAGCCTTTCCCAGTCGGGACATCACAAGTGCAGCCGAAGACCCAGTTGCCGAGCCGACTGAAGAGCCAACACTTCCTGAGGGCCCCAGACCCAGAAACCCCTCTCTTCCATTGTCCTCGTCATCAGAGGAAGGCAACCTCCATAGGCTGGAAGCCCCTCCACCCAACTTCCCCTGGGTATTCTACTGGGTTAACCCGGATGAGAGCGATGGCATGCTTGAGTTGAACGAGGAGGCTGCCAAGAAAGAACTATGTACTTGGCATTGGTGACTGCAGTCAGCCAGAAGAAACCTTGCCCATAAGCCTTTCTGACTAACGTCCTTGATGCGGCATGGTTGCCATAGATGCCTGAGTGGATTGATTGCAGAATCTGCTTGCCTTCCACAGGTGTAACGTAGCGCATGAGGACTTTGGATGTGCTTCGATGATACAGGTCTTCTCCGACTGTGAGAAAGCATTTGCATCGATGTTCGACTCACTCGGCTTCGCTGCGGTCTTCCAGGAGCTCATCTTCAAATAGGAATTGGATAATTGGAGTCCGCCAGTCTTGAGAGAAAATTAGCACTTCCCTTGGTTCTAGGGTAGGCTTAGCCCCCGACTGCTCAGGATCAGTCTTTTTTTGATTGATGGCTCCAACAATTGCTCAACAAAAACTCCAGTAGGGACCTCTTCTCGCTTGGATCCCATGTTGGCTAGCTCGTCTGTGGCTTCATTGTGTTGGTGCAAAACATGTGTGATTTCTAGCCCATCAAACTTGTTCTCCATCTTCCGCATTTCTTCACAGTATGCTGCCATGTTGTCATCCAAACATGTCCATTCTTTCATGACTTGGTTCACCACGAGTTGGGAATTCCCGCGAACTTCCAACCATTAGATACCGAGTGATACGGTAATGCAGAGCCTGTGGATGAGTGCTTCATACTCAGCGACATTGTGAGATGCTGAAAAGTGTATTTGAAGGACGCATTTGAATTTTTCTCCATTGGGTGACATCAGAACGTGCAAGCTCCTGCTCTACTGATCCGTAGAGAACCGTCAAAGTACATTGTCCAGTATTCAAGCTTGTCCACTGGTGTAGCCGTCTAAACTTCTGTCCACTCGGCCACAAAGTCGGCGAGGGCTTGAGATTTGATCGCTGTCCGTGGTTGAAAGACAATGTTAAACACCATCAACTCGAGTGCCCATTTGGTGATTCTACCAGTGGCTTCGCGATTATGTAGAAAATCCCTAAGTGGAAACAATGTGACTGGAAATAGTGCACCAACATCCGGACAGTTATGAGTAATCCATATAATAGCTTCTGGATTTGAGGATACCGCATCTTGGATTCGCCTAGGACCTCGCTGACAAAGTAAACTGGCCTATGAACTTTTTGTATATGTCCTAGCTTTGCCCACTCAACAACCAAAACCATGCTAACTACCTGAGTACTTGCCTCCAGATACAACATAAGTGGTTCCTGGGGCATTGGTGACGCCAACACGGGTGGTGATGTAAGGAACTTCTTGAAGTCTTCAAAGGCTTGTTGGGCTTAGGGTCTCCATTGAAAATTGTCAACCTTCTTTAGTAGTTTGAAAAAGGGCATGCCCCATTCGCCGAGTCAGGAAACAAATCGGATGAGTGCCGCCATGAAGCTAGTTAGCTTCTGTACATCCTTTTGGCTAGTCGGCGGTGCCATGTTCATGATTGCATTAATTTTCTCAGGGTTCACCTCTATGCCACGGTGTGAGACGATGAAACCGAGTAGTTTTCCTGAAGGTACTCCGAAGACGCACTTTCCCGGGTTCAGCTTCATCTTAAATCTTCGAAGGCTTCGGACAGTTTCTTTTAAGTTGGCGATGAGGTCTTCCTTGACTTTGGTCTTGATTACCACGTCATCGACATATGCCTCCACGTTGCTCCTGAGTTGTGTATGAAGACACTGCTAGATAGCACATTGATACGTTGCGCCAACGTTTTTCAACCCGAACGGTATTGTGACATAGCAATATGCCCGAATTGCGTGATAAAAGAAGTCTTCAGGCAGTCCTCCTCCTTTAGGCTGATTTGATGGCATCCCAAATAGCAGTCGAGAAAGCTGAGTAGGTCACATCCCATCATTGAATCAACCACCTGATCTATTCTTGGTAAACCAAATGGGTCTTTGGGACATGTCTTGTTTAAGTCGGTATAGTCGACGCACATACGCCATTTACCATTCTTCATCCGGACCAGGACTAGGTTTGCCAGCTAATCTGGGTGGTAGACCTCCTTGATGAACCCGGTTGCTAGGAGCTTGGTTATCTCCTTGCGAATAGCATCTTTGCGGTCCTGTGCGAAGCACCATAGTCGTTGTTTGACTGGTTTGGCGTCCGGCTTGACGTTGAGGGAATGCTCGATCACCTCCCTGGGTACGCCAGGCATGTTGGAAGGTTTCCAAGCAAATATATCCCTGTGTCACCTGGTGGAAGGTGATGAGCTCGTCTTCCTATTTGAGGTCAAGTCCAGTCCCGACAAGCGTAGTCTGGGTGGGGTCAGAAGGGTCCAGGGGGATCTTTTTTGTCTCTGAGTCCATTGAAATTCCCAACTTGGCTGCCTTTTTTCCCAGGACTTGGTCGTCCTCCATTTAAGTTGTTGATGCTAGCTGGATATTGCTTCATCCAACTGCTGCTTCGTGTGACTAGGCCAGCTCATAGCTCTCGTTGTCATAGGTGAAGGCTTGCTTAACATTGCTGTGTAGAGAGAGTACTCCTACTGGTCTGGGCATCTTGAGCATCATGTACGTATAATGGGGTACTGCCATGAACTTGGCGAGTGCTCATCGTCCGAGTATGGCATGGTAGGCGGTCTCAAAGTTGGCAACCTAGCAACAGATGTTTTCTGTGTGAAAGTTTTCCCGCGTGCTGAAGGTGACTGGTAAAGTGATTTGCCCTAGTGGAGTTGAAGAAGGGCCAGGGATTACCCCATGGAAGGGAGCTATACTCAGCCGCAACTCCGACCGAGGTATCTTCATCTCGTCAAATGTTTTGGCAAATAGAATATTCAGTGCACTTCCTCCCTCGATGAGGACTTTCTTCAACTTAATGCTTCTGATGACCATTAGGTGGATAGCATCCTGAATGCGTTACTGTCGATGTTTTACACCTGCAATAAGAATATAGGGCTACTCATTGGATCGAAACTCGGTGGATTACAAAGGAACACGAAGAGTTTATACTGGTTTAGGCCCTCAAGATGAGGTAATACCCTACGTCCAGTTGTAGTGTATTTCCTTTGAGGATGTATGATTGTGGTCTTGGTGGTTCTGATGAACCTGCCCTCAGGGGGCGCCCTGCCTCCCCTTATATATTGGGGGACAGGGTTACAAAGTAGGAGTCCTAGTCGGACTACGACCAAAGGATCTCCTTCTAGAAGTACAACGTACCTGATTAGGATTGTATTATCCCTGTCATACAAGGTTTAGTCTGCCGAGTTCTATTGTATCCCTAATTACAAGGCTAGGCCCATCCTCTATCCGAGTAGCCCATATGCTTATTGTGAGGTACCCGGGGCCCATGGCCTCCACAGTTACTCGGTCAGGGTGATCTACGTGGTCGAACGTGATTGCCATCTCAGACCAGCGTAGATACTGGGGGGCATCGATGGAGACCGAGTTCACTTCTCGAACAGTTAGCTTATGTTTACGCTTGGACTCATATGCTAGTGGCCCTCTGAATATGTGATTGCGCACAGCCTAGGGATCTTGGTAGTTGCCAGCTGGGCTCGAGTTTGGCTTGTCTTTGTCTTTCTGTTTGCCGGACGCTGATGTTTGCTCGGAAACAAACTTTTTGATCATTAAGCAGTTCTTGGTCACGTGCTTCCCCTTTGGATGGAAAGAGCATGGCCCATTCATAACATTTTGGTAGTCGTCCATCCTTGGGGGTCATGGTCGGTTGCGTTCGACTATTTCCATAACGTCTTCTAACTTGTGCTTGCGGTTCCTAGCCTTGGACGGGCCACATTGTCAGTATCCCATCGCTCCTTCTGTCGTGGCTCTTTCTTGTCGTCGATTGCTTCGGCGACAGCATCAGCTGAGTCAGCGTATTTGGTTGCCATGTCGAACAGAGCTTTGATGGAGTCGAGTGAATTTTGCGATGAACAGGGTGTCCTTGACTCCTTTTCGAAAGGTGGCGATGACAACCTCGTCCTTGATTTTCGGGATTGAGTTCCTTTTCTCGGAGAATCGCTGGATGAAGTCATGGAGGGACTTGTTTTTTCTTTGATGGCACTGGTATAGATCGTACTCGAAGGACGGCCTCTTGTAGGATCGTTGGAAATTAGCCACGAAGCGTTCACAGAGTTCCCCCTAGGAATCAATTGACCACCTGGGAAGCCCTGTCAACCAAGTTCGTGCTGAGTCAGCCAGGGCAACTGGTAGGTACTTTTCCATAGCCTTGTGGTCACCTCCGGCCGCTCAGATCGCCAAGGTATACACGGTTAACCAAGATTCCCGGTTGGTCTTGTCGTCGTACTTCTCTATACCAGTTGGCTTGAAGCAGGATGGCCAGTCGACTTGTTGTAATTCGTGAGTGAAGGCCGGAATTCTTTCATCCGGGTGAGGGCTCCGACTTCGACTGCGACGATGAAACCGCTCATGGTGGAGGCCGAAGTGTTCGTGCTCATCTTTGAGTCGGCAACGTTCATCTTCCTTGCGTTCCCAGCGTCGAGCATTAATATCATGGTGGAGATCCCATTGTAGTCGTCCCCGAGCGTCTAGGTTATCCTGGCGCTCGTTGTGATGGTACCACCGTAGGTCATCATTGCGGTGGCCGAGTGACGTCTGGTGGGACTTTGAGTGGTGCCGACTGGAGCCGGCTGCCCGGTGTCGCGCTGAAGCGGATGAAGTCATAGCATCCAAAGCTATTTTGTTTGATGGTATAAATGTATCTCCAGATTGTTGTTGCTGTTGACAGGCTGCAGCGGTTATGATTGCTTTGATTCCGGCAATAGTCAGGGTAGCTTGGTAATTTGGACCTAGCTACAGGTTGTCCAATAGTGTAGCTGCCACCATGATGTTCTTTTGTGGAGTAAAACAAACACCGTGATCGCCTATTCTGGTCTGGAGAATTTCATGTTGGGCAGTCCGCCCAGCTTTGCGCAAGTTATCATTGCGAACTTCACGCTCGGCTTGTAAGCGTCGCGTGTCTTCCTCTTGTTGCTCACGTAGTCAGCGAGCCTCCTCCTCTTGCTGGTCGCATAGTCGACGTGCCTCTTGCCCCCGTGTTGATCCCTTTGACGCCATGAAGACTTCACATGGTGGAGAAAAGCTCCCTGAGCTACTATTCAACTGGGAGTCATACTCGGAGTAGTTCAATGGTGTGGCGACAACCCCAACCCCTTTGGTTCCGATCCCAAGCGGCTCTGGGCTGTTTCCGAGTCGAATTCTAGACGATTGGTTCTGCCGCATCGGATTTGAATTGAAGGTATCTGCGGCATTGCCGAATTTGAGTGGGAAGTTGACGATCTCTTCTTCCCTCAGCCCAATCTCGATCGGCTCAGGGCCATATCTGAGTTGAGCATCCGGAAAAAGAGTTGTCCCTGGACTCGTAGGTCTTGGATATTGCCGCTGCAAGTCACCAAAAATTGTGGTGGCGTTGAGTAAGCCGACTGGCACTGGGTCGGCCTACTTCCTAGCTAATTGGGTTGAAACCGAGTCAGACAGAGTGAGATTGCCAAGATTGTCGGCGATGAAGTCGAGGCTCCTAAAGCTGATTGCTTGCCTGGGGAAGAACTTGACGCCATCGACTCCGGTGGTCAGATCCATCTGGCTTGTTGATGATAATCTCGACGATGCCCCTACCTGGCCCGCCAACTGTCGATGCTTTGTACTGGAAATTATTATATGGGCCTATTCGCAAGATGTAAACTTGATGGATGCAAAGGAACACAAAACGAATTTATTCTTGTTCAGGCCCTCAAGGTGAGGTAATACTCTACTTCTAGCTATTGTTATTGCCTTCGAGGTTTCTCTGGTGAGATTGGTTATGGTGTATGTTCTCTCTATATGCCCTAGGGTGCTCCTTACCTCTCCTTATATACAGAGGAGGCAAGGTTACAAGGTAGGAATCCCAATCGGACTCAACCAAAGGATTTCATTCTAAGACCAGATCGTAACCATCTAGGACTATATCCTATTCCTTGTCATGCAAGGTAACATAAGCCGAGTTCTATTGTATCCCTAATTACATGATCAGGCCCATCCTCTATCCAAGTGGCTATATTGCTTTCCATGAGGTACCCGGGGACCATGTCCTCCACAAGGTTTCAATCTGACTGGGATCGACAAATATGATGGCAAGATCAACCCAGAATCCTAGTTGACAGTGTACACCCTGGCAATCCAAGCAGCTGGAGGCTACCACAAGGCAATGGCCAACTATCTCCCTATCGCCCTAGCCGACTCGGCACAGACTTGTTTGACGGGGCTTCCTAGAGGGTCTATCGGCTCCTAGGGAAACTCCGAGAGCGGTTTGTGGCAAACTTCCATGGCACATACGAGATGCCAGCATCCAAGTATGATCTGTATCAATGTCACTAGAGGAAGAACGAATCACTCTGGGACTTCATCAAGTGCTTTTCCAAGAAGAGGAGCACAATCCCCAAGATCAACGACGAAACAGTCATCACCGCCTTCCGCAAGGGAGTTAGAGACACCATTCATCATCAAATTCACTCGGTAGCCACCCAACTCCTTCAAAGCTATCTTTGAGATAGCTAACAGGTACGCCGACTCAACTGACACTGTTGCTGAGGCACTCGAGGACAAGCTCCGACAAAAGGAACGACGTGAGATGGACGACGTGGCCCCATCCAAGCCTAGGGACCACAAGCGGAAATTTGAGGACCTCATCACGGCAGTCAATCATAACCGTCCTCGACCTCCTAGAACCGAAGCTTATTAGAACGACAAGTGAAATGCTCAGGAGCTCAAAAGCTCGAACACAAGGATAGCAGCTGTTGACACCAAAATTTGGTACGGTTCGTTATCATGTTCGATTAAGGAAAGAGGCTATATTAGCCGATGGAAGCTAATCCAGAAGAAGCCGAATTTAGGAAAACCACAGCATGGCAGTTAACTATTTTATCTATAAATTAGGTAGCTTTAATAATTTTTAGGAAAACCTGATCTCGTGTTCGATCAGGGCTTGTTAATTTTCCTTTTATAGTTAGAAAACTCCTGTTTTGTATCTGATCAGGACTATATCAACTCGGGGTATAAATACATATGCCCAGGTACCATGTAAATCATCTCTCAGATGAATACAAATTCAGCGCATCGCCACCCTTTTTGACGGGTTCTTGCTTCTCAAGCCGGGTTGCATCGGTTAGGTCTGAACTCCTGCGAGAGGGTAAGTCTCGTTACCCCGACTACCTTATTGGCTAGGACTTCCTCGGTTAGGTCCGATATTCTAGCTGATCTACGGTAGTCGGCTTACCACGGTGTATCTATTTTGTCTATGACTGTATCAGTTAAGTTTGATCTCTTAGGCTGAGTGGATATATCACATCACGTGTGCATAGATTTTATCGACTTACTGGGGATAATTTATCATCAGTTTGTGCTACATCGGTTAGGTCCGACCTACTAAACTGCCTGCGATAAGTTATTCATGCTAGGTTGATAGATTTTATGCACGTGTCTTATCGGAGTGCCTAGTCGATAAGTTATCTTTTACTAGATAAAGCCGACTGCATTGTCTTGATTATTATTTTGGTTATCTATACTACCATCGGCTTTCCAGCCGATGCACATGTTCTATTGGTAGTCGGCTGATTTATTTATTTATATCGTTATCGGTTTCCTAGCCGATACACAAGTGTTGTCGGTAGTCAGGCAGTCGGCTCGAGGGAAGTCGGCTGGTTTATTATCTGCTTATACCATCATCGGCTTTCTAACCGATATACAGGTACTATCGGCAATCAGTTGGAGGAAGTCTGTATCGGCCTGTCGGCCGATTGGATAAATGATCTAATTTTTTCTCTCCTTGTCAATTGCGGGGTCAAATTGACTGGCACGCCCATGAACCTCAAATTTAGGACCTACACTGGAGCTAAGCAGATCTCCCAGGCCTTCGCATGTCTAGTGCACTGAACCAGATCATCGACTCGTTCTCAATGCTGCTGGTGATTTTCGGTGTCAACAGCAGCCTGTTGATGTTTTGTATCAGCAATATTGATTATAGGGCTACTCATCGGACCGAAACTCGATGGACTTCAAAAGACAAGATGGTTTAACTTACCGGCTAGGACTATATCCCCTTCCTTGTCATGCAAAGTCACTCAAAGCCGAGTTCTACTATATCCCTAATTACATGGTAGGCCCACTCTCTATCTGAGTGACCACATTGCCTTCCATGAAGTACCCGGGGCCCATGGCCTCCACACAATGAAGCCACAGATGAGCTAGCCAACATGGGATCCAAGTGCAAAGTGGTCCCAACTAGAGTTTTTGTCGACCAGTTAATGAAGCCATCAGTCAAGAAAAAGCCTGATCCTGATCAGTCGGGTGCTGAGCCAAAAACAAAATCAATGGAAGTGCTCATTATTTCTCAAGACTGGTGGACTCTATTCATCCAATTCCTACTGGAAGACAAGCTCTCGGAAGACCGCAACGAAGCTAAAAAAGTCAAGTGTTGGAGCAAGAGCTTTATCGTAGTAGGAGAACACCTTTATCATTGAAGTGCATCCAGAGTCCTCATGCGCTACGTCACACCTAAGGAGGGCAAGCAGATACTGCAATCGATCCACTCGGGCATATGTGGAAACTATGCTGCATCAAGGATGTTAGTCGGAAAGGCTTACAAACAAGGTTTCTTCTGGCCAACTGTCAATGTTTTACACCGGCAATATGATTATAGGCCAACTCAGCAGATCGAAACTTGGTGGATTGTAAAGGAACACGGGGTGATTTATATTGGTTCAGGCCCTCGATGTGAGGTAATACCCTACATCCAGTTGTGATGTATTCCTTTGAGATGTGTGTTGTTCTCGCCCTTAGGGGGCGCCCTGCCTCCCCTTATATACTAGGGGATAGAGGTACAAGGTAGGAGTCCCAACCGGATTACAGCCAAGGGATCTCCTCCTAGAGATATAACCTACCCGACTAGGACTGTATATTCCTTATCGTACAAGGCAAAGTCTGCCGGGTTCTATCATATCTCTAATTACAAGGCTAGGCCCATCCTCCATCCGAGTGGCCCATATGCTTGTGATGAGGTACCCGGGGCCCATGGCCTCCACAGCAGTCCCTAAGACCTTCATAGTTGAGTCATAGCTGATGCCGAGTGCTCATCCTCCATGGTGAAGATTGCTCGAGTGCATTGCTCCTGAGTACTCTTTGTCCGAGTGCATCTTCTTCCCGAGTCCTGCTTCATGTCAGCTGGCAGCGAGGCTATGAAGGGCTCCATGTAGATGTATGGATAGTGTGCGCCAAATAGGTGCACCTATTAGGTGTAGCCCCCGACTTTGTGCTTAATTGTGAAAACAATTAAAAATAAAGTTAAAAATCTTTAACCTTGTAGTCTTTCCCGAGTAGTATACTACTGGTATATGAGACTCTTCGGTATCATGTCAACCGGAAATAATTTATAGTCTTTCCCGAGTAGTATGTCACTTGGAAATTGGACTCTTCAGCTTCATGTCAGCTGGAAAAGATGTTTATAGTCTTTCCCAAGTGGCGTACCACCCAGAAGTTAGACTCTTCAGCATCATGTTGGGTAGAAAGAATATTTATAGTCTCTCCCGAGTAGTGCACTACTCGGAAGTTAGACTCCTCAGTATCATGTCGGCTGGAAAGAGATTTGCTCATGGCAACTGTTGGCCAAGTATGTAGGCTAAGTACCACTTTATGAAATTTAATCCATTATGTGGTCAGGTGTACTTGAGAGATACCTGCATCCCCAATCTTGATGAAGACCAGCTTTTGACCCTTATGAAGATATATCTTCAATACCTGGTGCATAAGACAGATACCCGAACACATGTGTTCAGCAATTAGGCCTTCATGAAGCATATCCGTTTACCTCATCGATTCTTGTTGGTAGCACTAGCACCATGATTTTAACATAGCCAGTGAGCAGCCCAGATTGAGCATGCTACTGTAGGAACTCATATCTTGGTGGCCCAATACCGACTTTGTAAGCCCAAGCCCACGAATCTGAACCGGCTCTATAAAAGGCGGGGAGAGAGAGAAAAGATTCCTTCATCTTCTCCAATCCACCAATTGTTTTGTCTTCCCACCATTGATTGCTCTTCCCCATTGAAACTCGGGCGATCCGTTCGTCCTCGTCCATTCCAAGCCCCCAGCAACATTTCCCCCAAATCTTCTCGCCCTTAACCATGCCGAGAGCTTCAGATTTCTTGGATGCATCGGATGAGGTCTAGCCGACTTCGGATTGCGGGTTGGCTAAGCGGAAGCTTCTGGAGAAGCAGCTGAGATTGCAAAGCCGCGATGTCATCAACTGGCGTCCGGCTGAAGGTGAATCGGTTCTAGAGCCCTAGGCCGGTGAGACCATTGTTTTCGCCTCTTTTTTCAACCGGGGTCTTTCTCTTCCATTGTCCGAGTTCTTCCACCAGCTTCTTGCCTTCTATGAACTCGAGTTGGTGAATCTAAATCCCTACTCGATCTTGCAAATTTCTATATTTGTGACTCTTTGTGAGTGTTTCTTGGGTGTGGAACCCCATTTGAATCTGTTCAGACATCTGTTCCACATCAAACCCCAGCCCTCCAAGAGCAAGGTCCAAGTGATTGGGGGGCCGGTATCCAACTCAGGAGTGAGATGAAGAAGATTTATATCCAGGTCCCCTTGAAAACTTCTCTCAAAGGCTGGCATAGGGAGTGGTTTTACTATTCTGATCTTGAACCAAGCCTCCCCCCTTTTATGGGTTTGCCCCCGGTGGTTGTAGCCAAGTGGTCGTCTGTGCCCACCTTTGAAGAAATGGGCCAAGTTCACATATTGATTGAAAGGATTGACAAACTGAAGAGCGCTGGGCTGACCGGTCCATGGGTGGCCAGACAATTCTTGACTCGGTGCATCAAGCCGCTGAAGTTGAGGTGTCACTTCGGCTAGGACTATAAGGGCAGAGGTGATCCTAGCCGGGAATATCCCGACCTGATGGACAAGCACAAGGTGACCGACGTCCTGCTAGATTTCTTCGCTAATGGGGTGGTCAAAACCGAGGACTCAGAATGGTCCGTGGTGGCTTACAGCTTGAAGAGGCCGTGCCCCAAGGTAACTTTCGCTAATGTTGTCTTGTAGTTCATTTGTGATGAGTGCTTTCAGATATATGCCCTGGATTTCTCCGCAATGTGTAACATGTATTGTTGAACCGCTTGCAGTCATGTGAGGAGTTCGATGACGACTTCCGAACTTTATCGGCCATGAAGTCAAAGTAGAAGAGGCCGTTAAGTCCTTCTGCTGCCCAGCCCAACTCCAAGAGAGCGGGGAAGAGACCTGTTGAAGATCAGGGCAAGAAGAAGATTGTCAGGCCGAGTGCCGCAGCTGGGAGTCTGAAGATAAGAGACACCACCAGCATAGCTCCTAGGCCGCCGAGTCCCAGACTAGGACCAGCGCAATCAGGCTCAGCATCATCGAGCCCAAGAAGAGCACCGCCGAGTACAAGGTCGGGTCAAGCGCCTCCGGGCTCAGCAACATGGAGCCCAAGGATGGCCCCGCCGAGTACCCGGGCACCCCAGCCGGCCGCCCTAGGAGTGGGGCCAACCGGGACAAAAACGCCGCCGCCAACCACCGCGCCATCTAGCCTGATAGCCGGCAGCAGTCCGCCGCCGACATCAGGAGCCCTCGGGCACAAGCACAAATTCTCCAAGAGGTATGCGACTTTAAGTCTTCCGGAAGTCCTGTTCAGCATTGTGGCGTATTGATACTTGGCTCTCTGTGCAGGAAACGGGCCAATATTGATCTCAAGGAGACCACACTGGCTGCTCTTGTTGTCGAGCCAGCCCCAGCCGAACCAGCGCCAACAAGCATATTTGCTGAGCCGGTGGCCGTCTCAGTTGCAGAGACTGAGGTCGTCGCGACTGCAGAGCTGCCGACACTAGCCGACCAAGGGGCTAACGTTGAAGCTATTGCTCCAGCTCCTGAGCAGATCTCTGAAGCCCCAGCAGCTGCCAAGTTGGGGGCTAGAACCCCGTCGCCATCCCTATCATCGTCGTCGTCTTCAGAGGGACCGGATCTCCCTAGGCTTGAGGCTCCTCCTCACAGATTTCAAAGGACATTTTGCTGGGTAGCCCTTGACAGAACTACGAAGAGTTACAAGCATGATGAAGTTGCAGCGAAGAAGGAGCGTGAAGACTTGCTTCGCGCCACAATCGCCGCGTCCCGGGGGTTCCAAGTATGATTTTGGCCATATTTGAGTCTTGGTAGTCTTCCTTGCATGAGTGTTCTGATGCTTGACTCTGCTTTGCTTTGCTTCTCCCAGAGCAGAAAATTGTTGACCACTCGGAGAGGATGAACGAAGTCCTGACCCAGCTTGCCGCTCAACTCCAACAATTAGGCCAGCTCTAGACCTTGAAGGCTGAGTTAGAGCGGTCGAGCCAGGAGAGGGAGACTTGGTTGAGGGGAGTCATTAACTAGCTCAGGGATGAGAACTGGGCTCTAGCCAAGAAGATCAGAAGTAAGTCTCCCGTATTTGTCTTCCCGACTAAATCCCATGCATATTTCTTCAACTTGGTTGTTTTCGACTGCCCAGTTGCGTCCTAATTGCAATCTCAGGTTCTTGACCATTCTGACGTGCAGCCCTCGAAGGTGAGGTGAAGACCTGAACAGAGGGGGAAAACCAGCTGAAGGAGCCCGAGAGGGCCAAAGCTGAGCTCGAGAAAGACAAGGCCGACATGGAGAAGGCCAACGCCAAGCTTGAGGAAGAGAAGGTTGAATTGGAGAAGGCCAAAGCCAAATGGGAGGTTGACTATGAAAGTAAGTCTCCGCTCTGACAATGATCTTAACCAATCCATTAAGTACTCCGTCTGCAATTTTGCCTAACAAGTTTACTTGTCGATGAACCCAGGTAGCTGCTAGAGCCAATGCCCAAATCCAGTTTTAGGCTTTTGCAGAGGAGATAAAGGTTGTCAAGGAGTCATGGGAGATCCTTGCCGAGTCCGTGAAAGGGCTCCTTGACATTATGGATCCTCACTACGTGGGAACCAGCTCCAACATGATTTCCCAAGTGCAGGCGTGCCTTAACGAAGCACCGAGCACGCTGAAGAGGTACTTGGATGAGCATGTTGTTGTCGGCGTGGCCCAAACCCTGGCGATGACCAAGTCAATCTACCCCAGGGCAGATCTTGAGGCCATCGGAGAGGGTTTCACCGAGGAGACGACCCCTTTGGAGGCGTTTGAGCTGATAACCCAAGCGAGGCCAACTGCAGAGTTGATCACCCGGGACCTGGGTATGTAAGAACAGTCCATCATGCAGTCGGTGTATATAAATTTTTGTAAGGACATGTGCAAATATATGTGCAATGCCGCCAGGCTCTGAGTTATTACTTAGTTATCATTAGCTTTACCCGACTATATAGTCTACACCGAGTTAGTCTATAGGAACTTAATAAAATCGTTCACCATAGAAAGCTGTACTCGGGCAAACATGACAAAGTCGTTGTAAAACTTCATAACTTAAGTAAAACAGGCTCGTATATTATTGATAAAGCACATATAATACATGCAGCCCCCGACTCACTACTCGGTTGGAACAAGCGGTGTAGTGAGTCAGAGAAAAATTGTACACATGGGAAAGTATAAAACTTAGGTATAGAAAGGATGTAGTTGTTCTATATTCCATGAGTTGCTGACGAGGGCACTGTCTTCGGTATTCAGTCGATAGGTGCCTGGCCGTGTAACCTCGGCTATAATGAATGGCCCTTCCCATATTGGGGATAGTTTATGCCTGTCTTTGGTGGTTTGTATTTTTCTCAAGACGAGATCTCCGACCAAAAAGGCGCGGCCACGGACATTGCGATTGTGGTAGCGACGCAGGCCTTGAAGATATCTTGCCGACTGGATTATTACGATGTCCCTCGCTTCTTCCAATTGATCTAGCTTGACCAATCGGGTATTGTTGGATGTGTCTTCTGAGTAAGCCCGAACTCGTGGAGAGCCGAACTCTAACTCAGTTGGTAGGATGGCCTCGGCACCATAGACCAGAAAAAAGGGGATTGCCCTGTTGCTCGACTAACCGTGGTTCTTAAGGACCAGAGAACAGGTGGGAGTTCTTGTACCCACCTTCCCGCATATGGTTGTAGTCGGTCGAATATCCTTGTCTTGATGCCTTGTAAGACCATGCCATTGGCATGCTCAACCTGCCCATTGCTCCGCGGATGGGCCACAGATGCATAACAGATTTGGATGCCGAAGTCGTCACAGAAATCTTGAAAGACGCCGCCCGTGAACTGAGTACCGTTGTCCGTTATGATGCGGTTAGGGACCCCGAATCGGTATAATATACTCATGATGAAGTCCTTTGCTCTTGTCGCTGTTATGGTAGCAACGGGTTTTGCCTCAATCCACTTGGTGAATTTATTCACTGTGATGAACAAGTGTGTGAACCCTCCTGGCACTTTCTTGAAAGGCCCGACCATGTCAAGCCCCCATACTGCAAAGGGCCAAGAGATTGGGATTGTTTGGAGTTGTTGGGCTGGGAGATTTATTTGTCTTGCGTAGAATTGACAACCCTCGCATGTGCGAACAATGTCTTTAGCGTCTGTTACTGCTGTTGGCTAGAAAAATCCCTGCCTATAAGCCTTTCCAACTAACTTCCTGGATGTGGCGTGGTTGCCACATATGCCCGAGTGGATCGATTGCAGAATTGGCTTGCCCTCCTTGGTTGTGACACAGCGCATGACGACACCTGATGCACTTCTTCGGTATAGGTCTTCTCCGACTAGTAGAAAACTTTTGCTTCAACATTTGATTTGTTCGGCTTGACTGCGATCTTCTGGGAGTTCATCGTCCAAGAGTAATTTAAGAACAGGAGTCTGCCAATCTTGACATATGTTCAGCACTTCATTTGTTTCCAGGGTAGGTTCGCCTCCCGACTGCTCTGGCACTGGCTTCTTCTTGACTGACTGCTCCATAAGTTGCTCGACAAAGATCCCTATCGGGACTACTTCTTGCTTGGATCCCATGTTTGCCAATTCGTCTGTAGCATCGTTGTATTGTCATAGGACATGTGTTATCTCCAGCCCGCTGAATTTGTTTTTTAGCTTTCTGACCTCCTGACAGTATGCCGCCATGGTATCATCGAGACATGTCCAGTCTTTCATGACTTGGTTGACCACGAGCTGGGAATCTCCACGCACAACCAGTTGATGAATGCTGAGTGATATAGCAATGCAGAGCCTGTGGATGAGTGCCTCATACTTGGCGGCATTGTGGGAAGCCAGGAAGTGGATCTGTAGAATATACTTGAGTTTTTCACCGGTGGGGGACGTTAGTACGACGCTGGCCCCGGCGCCACCGATTCTTAGAGAACCGTCGAAGTACATTGTCTAGTACTCTAGCTTTGCTGTTGATGTAGGCATCTGAACTTCTATCCACTCGGCCACGAAGTCGGCTAGAGCTTGTGATTTGATGGCTATCCGTGGCTGAAAGGTGATGTCGAACGCCATCAACTCGAGTGCCCATTTAGCGATTCGGCTGGTGGCCTCGCGGTTATGCAGGACATCCCCGAGTGGATATGATGTGACCACCGTGACTTGATGTGATTGGAAATAGTGCACCAGTTTCTGGACAGTAATAAGTAGGCTGTAAAGCAGCTTCTGGACCTGCGGATATCTCATTTTTGAGTCGACTAGGACCTCGCTGACAAAGTAGACTGGCCATTGTATCTTCTATATGTGACCTAGTTCGGATTTCTCGACCACCAACACCGTGCTGACTACCTGAGTGGTTATCGCCAGATGTAACATTAATGGCTCTTGGGGCATAGGTGACGCTAACACGGGTGGTGATGTGAGAAATTTTTTGAAGTCCTCAAAGGCTTGCTGGGCTTTGGGCATCCATTGGAAATTGTCTGCTTTCTTCAATAGATTGAAAAAGGGCATGCCCCATTCGCCCAGTCGGGAAATAAATCGGCTGAGTGCCGCCATGCAGCCTATCAGCTTCTGGACGTCCTTCTGGTTAGTCGGGGGTGCCATGTTCATGATTGCATTGACTTTCTCTGGGTTGGCCTCGATGCCGCGATGCGATACGATGAAGCCGAGTAGCTTGCCGGATTGTACACCGAAGGTGCACTTTTCCGGATTCAACTTCACCTTGAATGTTCAAAGGTTTTGGAAGGTTTCTTCCAGGTCAGTGATGAGGTCTTCTTTGGACTTGGTCTAGATCACCACGTCATCGACATAGGCTTCCACGTTGCGCCCGATCTGAGTGTGTAGACACCGCTGAATTGCTCGTTGATACGTTGCTCCAGCGTTTTTCAGACCGAACAGCATAGTGATGTAGCAGTATGTGCCAAACGGCGTGATGAAAGACGTCTTTAGGCAGTCCTCCTCTTTTAGGCTAATTTGGTGGTATCCCGAATAACAGTCGAGGAAGCTGAGAAGTTCGCACCCCGCGGTTGAATCCACCACCTGATCTATTCTCGGTAGACCAAATGAATCCTTGGGGCATGCTTTGTTTAGATCAGTATAGTCGACGCACATGCGCCATTTACCATTTTTCTTCTGAACTAGAACTGGGTTTGCCAGCCAGTCCGGGAGGTAGACCTCTTTGATGAACCCAGCTATGAGGAGCTTGGTTATCTCCTCCCGAATAGCATCTTTGCGGTCCTATGCGAAGCGCCATAGCCATTGCTTGACTGGCTTGGCGTCTATCATGACATTGAGGGTGTGCTCGATCATCTCCCTTGGTACGCCCGGCATGTCAAACGGTTTCCATGCGAATATATCTTTGTTAGCTTGAAGGAAGGTGATGAGCGCGTCTTCCTATTTGGGGTCGAGTCCGGTCCCAACTAGAGCAGTCTTGGAAGGGTCGGAAGGGTCCAAGGAGATCTTCTTTGTGTCAGAGTCCGCTGAAATTCCCAATTTTGCTGCTTTTTTGCCGGAACTTGGTCATCCTTGACTTCAATTGTGATGGCTTGCCGAATGCTGTTGTGTCCGACTGCCGCCTCTTGCGATTGAGCCAACTCGTAGCTCTCCTTGTCTCAGGTGAAGGATTGCTTGACGTCGCTGCGGAGGGAGAGAACTTTGGCTAGCCTGGGCATCTTGAGCACCATGTAGGTATAGTGTGGTACGCCATGAATTTGGCGAGCGCCGGTCATCCGAGTATCGCGTGGTACGCGGTCTCGAAGTCAGTGACCTCGAAACAGATGTTTTCTGTGCGGAAGTTATCCCGCGTGTCGAAGGTGACCGGCAAGGTTATCTGTCGGAGGGGTGTCAAAGACAGGCCAGGAATTATCTCTTAGAACGGCGCAGTACTCGGTTGCAGTTTTGAACGAGGGATTTTCATCTCATCTAGGGTCTTGGCGAAGAGGATGTTGAGCGTGCTACCTCCATCTATGAGGACCTTCTTCAGCCTGATGTTTTTGACGACCAGGTCCAGGACGAGTGGGTAGCGTCCCGGGTGTGAAACCCGATCTGGATGATCTACGCGATTGAATGTGATGGACATCTCTGACCAGCACAAATACTGGGGCGTCGGCTGTAGAGACCGCGTTGATGTCGCGCACCATAAGCTTTTGCTTTTTCTTGGACTCATATGTAGACGGCCCTCTAAAGATGTGGTTAAGCTCGGCCTAGGGATCTTGAAAATCGTCGGCCGGGCCCGAATCTGGCTTGTCTTTGTCCTTGTCGGCGCCAGATGATGAAGCCTACTCGGAAGCAAACTTCTTGAGCATGAAGCAGTCCTTGGCTGCATGCTTGCCCTTGGGTTGGAAGGGGAAAGGCCCATTCATAACCTTCTGGTACTCATTGTTCCTTAGGGGTCGCGACTGGGTCTGCTCCATGTTGGCCACCTCGTTGTCTGATTTTCGCTTGCGGCTGCCGGATTTGTTCTGTGATGGCTCATTGTCGGCTTTGGCTTTTTGGTCCTTCTGCCGGGACTCTTTCTTCTCGTCAAGGGCTTCTACGACTGCTTCGATCGAATCGGCGTATTTATTTGCCATATCGAAGAGGGCCCTGATGGAGGTTGGCGGCTTCCGAGTGAATTTTGTGATGAACGGGGCGTCTTTGACTCCCTTGCGGAAGATGGCGATGATGACCTCGTCCTTGATCATGGGGATTGAATTGCGCTTCTCGAAGAACCTTTTGATGAACTCACGGAGGGACTCGTTCTTCCTCCAGTGCAACTAATAAAGATCATGCTCGGAAGACGGCTGCTCGTAAGTCCCTTGGAAATTGTCTATAAAGCGCTCCCGGAGTTCCCCCTAGGAGCAAATTGATCGCCTTGGGAGTCTGTTCGCACCAAAAAACCACCGGGTGTGCCAAGAAGCTTGTTGATGATCTGGTTTGATGCGATTGAACATACGAAGGCCTGGGAGATCTGCTTAGCTCCAGTGCAGGTCCTAAAATCTTGAGGTTTGCAGGCGTGCCAGTCAATTTGACCTCTCAATTGACAAGGAGATGAAGAAATTTGATTACTGATCCAATCGGCCAGCAAGCCGATACGGATCCCTTCCAGCCGATCGCCGCTATGCTCGTGCCCGGGTCCCCGCCTGTACTCGCGCCCGGGTCTCGTGCTCGGGTTCTCGCTCCCGGGTCCTCGCTTGTGCTCGTGCCCGGGTCAGCAGCAACTGCACATCGGCTATCGGCCGATACGGGCTGATGTAGGCTCCTTGTAGCCGATGGCCGATGGCACCTGTGTATCGGCTAGGAAACCGATAGCTCTATGAGCAAATAGACAAGATGTCAGTATAATATGTGCATCGGCTAGGAGCCGATGATAAAATAGATAAGCAAGATAGTAAGCCAGCCGACTGCCAAGGAAACACATGTGCATCGGCTAGAAAACCGATGATAACATAGATGACCAAAACAGTAGGGATAATACAGTCGGCTTTATAAAAAGATAACCTATCGGCTAAGCACTCCGATAGAACGTCGCATACACACCGATCGGCTCGACAAGGATAAATCTATTATTATCGATCTAGTAGTTCAAACCTAACTGATGCAGCACAGATCGATAATAGTAAAGGAACCTCAACAAACCGATAGATCTAATGCAACTGTGATGAAAATAACTTACCGGCTATACATTCCGATAAGACGCTTGCACAAAGGCTATCAGCCTAACAGGAATAATTTATCGCTAGCAGTTTAGTAGGTCGGACCCAACCGATGCAGCACAAACTGATGATAAACTACCCCCGATAAACTGATAAAAACTATGCACGCGTGATGTGATATACCTGACCAGCCTAAGAGGTCGGACCGAACCGATGCAGCCGTAGACAGATCCGATACACCGTGGTAAGCCGACTACCATAGACCGACTAGAATATCGGACCTAACCGAGAAAGTCTAGCCGATTGGTAGTCGGGGTAACGAGACTTACCCTCTCGCAGGAGTTCGGACCTAACCGATGCAGCCCCGCTCGAGAAGCAAGAACCCGTTGGTAAAGGGTGGCGATGCGCCGAAGTTGTATTGATCGATTAGATACTTTACAAGCTACCCGGGCATACGTATATATACCCCGAGTTATTACAGTCCTAATAGGACACGGCACACGAATTTCCTATCTATAAAAGGAAAACTAACAAGTCCTGATCGGATATGAGATCAGGTTTCCTAAAAATTATCAAAACTACCTAATTAATAGATAAGGTAATTAACTGCCATACTGTGGTCTTCACGGTCTCTTCCCAAACTCGGCTTCTTCTGGATTAGCTCCCAATGGCTGATATCGCTTCTTTCCTTAACCGAACATGGTAACGACCCATACCAAATTTTGGCGTTAACAGAGTCTTGTTAGCCATGTCCTCGTTGAGTCAGCCAGGACGACCGAGAGGTAGTTAGCCATGGCTTTGTGGTCACCTCCGGCAGCTCGAACTGCCAGGGTATATTTGGTGAGCCAGGACTCGGGATTGGTCTTGCCGTCGTATTTTTCTATCCCTGTAGGTTTTAAGCCCGACGGCTAGTCGACCTATTGTAGTTCTTCTATGAAGGTTGGAATGCCTTCATCTTCAAGAGGGCTCCAGCTCTGGCTCCGGTGGTATAACCGCTCGTGATGAAGGCCGAAGTGCTCGTTCTCGTCCTCCAGTCGGCGTCGCTCGCCCTCTTCACGTTAACGGCACCGAGCGTTGATGTTGTAGCGAAGATCACGTCGCAGGTGGGTGTGGAGATCTTGGTTGTTGCGGTGGTCGTAATGGGGATGCCGCCGGTTGTTGTTGTTTGGGTTGCTGAGTGACAGCTGTTGCGACTCGGCGTGCAGCTGACTAGAGCCAGTCGCCTGGTGTCGCGCTGATGCTGATGAGACTGCTGCTGGAGAACCCGACCGATTGGTTGGTATAAGTGTTTCACCCGACTGCTGGTGCTGCTGACATGCGACAGCTGTGATCATGGCTGTGGGCACCCTAGAAATGCATTATGGAGAGTAACTCCTATGACAACGTGAAATATCTAGATGGATGGGATCTCGAATAAAAACCAGATAACTGCAGTAACCATCCATCCCCATCGCAGCCTTGCCATAATGTTTACCCATCCACAATACAAATCCAAAGCACCAAATTCAGAAATAAAGAGATATTTGGAGAGTTGATTCACCAGTCCGAAACGGCGAAGTGTGCCTGTCAAAACACACGAAGGTGCCGACCAAACACGATACACACTTCTGGTGACATGGTCTACGGTTGAATCAACATCCATGCATCTCATAATTTCTAAATTCTTACTAATGTGTGACTAGCCCAGGAAAGCTCTAGTCCCACACGTTCATCTTAGCAAGTAATATCCAATATAGAGGATATTTAGCTAATTAAACAAAGGTACAGATATAGATACATATCAACTAATGTTTACATAAGCCGTACAGGCTAAATAGTTAGTCCATCGGAAGCTTGGCTACCCAAAACCCTCAGGCAACCGACTAAGGGTAAACCCTTAGATAGGACCATCCTGATCAATCTGTTCACCCACACAGTCATCATACAGATCTTCACCTCCACCTGTGCATGGATCTATAGGAGCATACAGAAAGATAAAATACAACTCAGTACACAAGGTACTAGCAAGGCCACAATCAAACCTAACCATACATGTGAGCTATAACCAAGGTAAAGGCTCTAAGAAGAGGCTCAGTTTTATTGCATAAAGCCAATTTTATTTCACAATAGTTTAAAAGAGAAGTTCATAAATCAAATTGCATAACAAACTGATAGAGTAATATCATGGCATCGATTTTCATAAATAAAAACTTCACTGCCCTCCTTGGCAGCAAGACTATAATACAACTTAATACTTCAACTCCATTTCATCATCATTTCATCAATCGCCAAGTATAAATCAGTACAACCTTCACCCAACCATCCCATTTCATAAAGCATTTTGAAACATAAATCTATACTCAATGGACACAACCATGCCGTCATGACCATGAGCACAGCTAACCGATTAGTTTTGACTCTGCAGAGTTTGTACAACTTTACCCACATGATGTGATCGCTCTTGTTTGTCCAGTACCCGTCGGTACCACCACACTATACACATTGAATGCGGTCTAGAGGTCACAACACAGCTTTTACTTTACCTAACATTTAGCCTTGCACCAGCACGAGGTGTGTTACTCCACATCGGGGTGCAAACCGATGCCATGGGTGGCGGGCCCATGCCTTAACCCAGCGCCGTGGCGGCAGCCTACCTGGCTCCCCACAAGGCACACAACGTTGTATTGGACCAACTTAGACGCCTATTCTGTTATGGGATATAGGTAGCTCCTCTGAACAGCCCTACGGTACATTTGTAGGCACTGCCCATACTACTCAGCCTACCAAAATGCAAGGCTAAACATTAAGTAACTTAATCCACTATGGCCATCCCATACTAGCACATGTGGTTGTACTGTTTAACAAGAGAAATGACACTGAGTTCGGTCCTTAAGCAACCCAGGCAAACACTCCCCCTATCGATACACAACTATCACATATGTGTACCACTTGCTTGCCCAAGTTTTAAAATGGTTTTTCTTCAGTTTTAGTTCACAAATATCATAAATATTCATCTCTGATCAGAAGTAAATAAATTCCCATTTCAAACATAATTAGATGGCCATGACTTATTTTGTACGTAGCTAGGCATGTCTAAGCACATATATAAGTATATACATCATAGTAAGTACTTAACAAGTACCTCCACCCATCCTAGTGTTACAAGTAGTAGGTTATCAATATTTCAAGGTGGATTATGCAGAAAAAGGGATTAACTACCATTGCCCACAAACTATATAATATACATAGCAAAATAACAGTGCAAGTTAAAATAAGAACATGGATAATCCCAAAATTTAGGAGCAATATGTTTAAAGGTAGTGGGATTCTTGCCTTGGTCTAGATTTGCTTCAGGTTCCTCAATATATTCTACCTCCTCAAACTTCAAAGGCTCTTCTTCTAATTTTAAATTTTAAAGTTAAAGCAAAATCAATAAATAATACAAAAACATAAAATGCTCTAATGTGCATGATTTTTGTGCAGTAATTTGGTACTGGTTTCAGATACTTTCTGGTGAAATTATTTTTATTTTTGCACTTACCATTTGTGAGATATGATTTTTACAATTTTTATGTGTCCTTTTAAGAGTATGAAATTTGCTGGTAATTTGTAGTTTAGTTCTGTGCAAAATAACCTTATAAATGGAAAGTGTACATTTTTCTAAGAATTACAAAATTGGTTTGACATTTTTCTGAGCTAGAATGATTTTCTTATGAATTTTCTAATTAAAAGTCCTATTTTCACCCCCTTTTTACTCTCATTATTTATAGGTAGGTTTTCTGCACAGAAAATGCCACTTTTTAATTTACCAGATTGTAGAGAATAAAATTACAAAACAGACAAAACTGGTTTCACCCAATTTGGAGTTGTAATGAATTTTCTATGAATTTTTAAGTTTAAACCTATTTTCTAGTGTAACAGAAAAGATTTATCGATTTATATCTATTTTCTCAGATTTTAAAATACAAGGGGTCCACCGGTCAGTGAGAGGAAACTTTGCAGAAAAGTCCTCGGGTTTTCCAAAAATCAACCCGCAGTCCTTTACCACGTGAGGGGGAATTTTCGTTAAGAGTCCCCGTTGTTTTTAGTTATTACATTTAGGTCCTAGTTCCACTCGTCAATGACTGGTCATTTTGCAAAAAGAACCTCAGATGATTTAAATCTTTGCTAACAGCGCTCTCACACGCTAATGCGGTGGGGCCCGCTTGTTAGCGACTTGGGACAGAGCTCGCGACGGTGCGCACGGTCGACGAACTTCACGGCGGCGGTGACGGCAAACGGCGGCAAGTCTCGCCGAGTTGCCAAAAGGAGAAATGTTCTACAAGTTCTTGCACAACTGTCGGTGGTAGTCTCACTGTCTAGGGTGGTCGGAATCGACGGCGATGACGGCGGAGGCAGCGAACTCACTCGGAATGCATATGGGCTGCATTTCACGGGCCGAATGGATGCATGCATGCGATGTCTGAGGGACCGGAGAGGCTCATCAAAGGTGTTGGGTTACTCAGCAGTGCTGGAACAGCGGCGAGCGCGTCAGAAGAGGTCTCACGGTGGCGGAGTCCTTCGGGTTCACGGTGATGCGTCAGTACGCTCGATGGACTTCCACAATAAGTTAGGGAAAATAAAGGTGAGGTCCTGGTGATGCTCTATGAGCAAGGTATCGGTCGATTGCCTACCGAGGACGTCGGAACGGCCGTTCAAGCTCGGTGGCCGGAGAGGAAGACGATGGTGTCATGCTCACGGTATAGGGCTTCGTAGCTCGATTCTTCTGGCTTGTCAGCTCCGGTTAGGGTGGTGAAGTTGGTGGCAAAACGGCTCGGCTTGGCTTTCTCTTGATCAACGGGAACAGCGACGACCACAGTGGCCGCGCCCATGGCTCCGGCAGCAAGGACGACGGCGCAGCGTGCACTCGACCTGCGCGACAGGAATTGGGGCAAGCAGGGATGGATTAGGCACCTAACAGAGAGCGTGTTCTGGGGGAAAGCTTGCGGCGAAGCTCACTGGAGCACAATGGCGACAGTGGATGGACCTGGCCGGCGTCGGGGAAGAAGATGACCTCCACCGTTCTAAGGGCTCTCGCCTCGGTTTCTTCAGTGGAACGCGATGAGGAGGAGTGAATGAGCGAGCTGGCGAGGGCCTGGAGGTTGAGGGCAGGGCGAGGCGTTGGCGCGGCGACACGTCGTGCCCACGCGTCGCGTGTGTTCTGCCGATGGCCAGCGCCGCTCTCCTTGTGCATCCATGATGTACAGGGCCTGGGCAAGCTAGAGTGATTGAGCAGTGGGTCCAGGGACGATACAGCCTAGGCAAACCATGGTGGTATTGGTAGACAGTGGGTGGAATAGGGTTTTAATCAGATTTTCAGCTATTTTTCCTCTCTCCTTTTTTAGCTGAGTGGACAGTGGTGTTAGAGCTGTGCTAAATTCGTACCAAAATCCAGGGATGAAGTCTTAGGTACCTAGTTTCCATTTTTCAAAGTTTCAACCAAAATTTCCAAGTATTTTGGCCACAGCGAAAATATGAAAATGGTTCTGGCTGAGCTTTGAGTGAATTTTTAGGAGGTCTAAACTGATTACTAAAATTAAAAAAAATTATATTTATTCATGATAAATAATCTACTATTTGAATAAATTATTTTATATATATGTTTCTGTGAAGTTCATTGCACTTTTAGGAGTTGATCTATTTTCGCCGATTAGGGTTTGATTTAGTTTGAATCAGTGAGCTTGGGACTATTATTTTATGTATAAGATTTGTGAATATTGTACTGAAACTTTTACTGTAATTAGCTCACAATCTGGTCCAGATTCTGGTAAATTTTGGTGAGAAGGTCATTGACGGATTAATTCTGGAAAAAAATGTCAAATAGGCTGTCTGCTGTTGAAAGTTTTCCATATTTTGCTGAGTTAAGAGTATTTATTTGAGACACTTATTGAATTGATAAAATTCAATGAAAATCACAGTGGTTGACTGATATGGTTTAGTTTCTAAGGGATTTTTCCTAGATTTTTACTCCTCCAAAGAGTTCCTTCAAAAATTTGAAATGGCAATTGTGGTTCCTAGAAATACATAAATAATGTGGATAATACTAGGATAAATAATGTGTTTTTATTGCCTCCCACTTTTCATACATCACTTTTATTTCTTTACAGTTTTGGGTATATTACAATGGCTTTGATCTTGGCGATAGTTGGGGTGGCCTAATGATCAGGCCCAAGTTGGAGTGTGTCCAGCAGGGTTGCGGCGGCCACGACGTTCTGTTGAGGCGTGATGAGGACGTCGTGGTTGTCGACTCTAGTCTGAAGGATCTATTGCCGAGCGGTTCACCCAGCCCTACGTAGCTCGTCGTTCCGAGCCTCGCGATCGGCCTCCTCCTGTTGCCGTAGTCGGCGTGCCTCCTCTTGTTACTCCTCTTGAAGTCGGCACACCTCCGGTGGAGGGGTTGAAGCCATGAAGATCTCGCGGGATAGAAGGAAACTCACCAGACTGGTGTCCGAACTGGTGTTCGAACCGTTGTCTGACTTGGAGTCGGAATCCAAGTAGTTGATCAGAGTAAGGACAACTCCGACCTCCCTAGATCCAATCTAGAATGGCTCTGGGCCATGTCCAAACTGAAACGTAGAGGATCGGGTCTGCCACATGGGATGTAGATCTGTGGCATCGCCGGGTCTGCAAGGGAGATGGACGATCTCTCCCCCTCCTAGCCTAACCCAGGCTGGCTCGAGGCCAAGTGCTAGTCGGACGCCGAAGGGGAGAGTTGTCCCGAGACCCAGATAGGTGGTAGATCGCTGCAGCAGATCGACAAGGGTGGCTGTAGCGTCTTGTGGGCCAACTGGTGCAGAGTCGGCTAGTTCCTCGGCCGGTTGGATCATGTCTGCGTCGGCCAAGATGAGATTGCCGATCTGGTCGGTGATGAGGTTGAGGCTTTCGAAGGTTAATGTGTCTCCAGGAGAGAATTTGCTGCCGTCGACTCCAGTTGCTAGATCCATCGAGCTTGTAGATGTAGATCTCGCCGAAGCCCCTACCTGGCGCACCAACTGTCGATGTTTTACACCGGCAATATGATTATAGGGTTACTCAGCAGATAGAAACTCAATGGATTGCAAATGAACATCGGGTGATTTATACTAGTTCAGGCCCTCGATGTGAGGTAATACCCTACGTCCAGTTGTGATGTATTCCTTTGAGGATGTGTGTTGTTCTCGCCCTCAGGGGGCACCTTGCCTCCTCTTATATACTAGGGGACAGGAGTACAAGGTAGGAGTCCCAGCCGGATTATAGCGAAGGGATCTCCTCTTAGAGATATAACCTACACGACTAGGACTGTATATTCCTTATCGTACAAGGCAAGTCTACCGGGTTCTATCATATCTCTAATTACAAGGCTAGGTCCATCCAGTGGCCCATATGCTTATGACGAGGTACCTAGGGCCCATGGCCTCCACACCAACTGTGGTTACCAATGCCAAAGACATAGTTTGGACATCCGAGGGATGCCAATTTTTTGTTCGGCAAACACATTTACCAGCTCAAGAGTTGCAAACAATCCCAATATCTTAGCCCTTTGCAGTTTAGGGGCTTGACATTGTCGGGCCATTCAAAAAAGCGCCAGGAGGGTTCACACATCTGTTTGATGCGGTGGACAAATTCACAAAGTGGATTGAGGCCAAACCCATTGCTACCATAACTGTGGTCAGGGCAAAAGGCTTCATCATGGGTATTCTCTATCGATTTAGAGTCCCCAATTGCATAATAACGGAGAACGGTACTCAGTTCACCGACGGCATCTTCCAAAATTTCTGTGACAAATTTGGCATAAAGATCTATTATGCTTCTGTGGCTCACCCACAGAGCAATGGGCAGGTCAAGCATGCAAACATCATGGTATTACAAGGTATAAGGCTAGGGTATTCGACCGACTATGACCATATGTAGGGTGATGGGTACAAGAACTCCCATCCGTTCTCTAGTCACTTCAAACCACGGTCACTCGGGCAACAGGGCAATCCCCTTTCTTCCTAGTCTATGGTGCTGAGGCCATGTTACCAATGGAGTTGGAGTTTGGCTCTCTGCAGGTCCAGGCCCACTCCGAGAAAAAATCAAACGAAGACCAACTGGTCGAACTTGATGAGTTGGAGGAAGCAAGGGACATTGCAACAATCCAATCGGCAAGATATCTTCAAGTCCTGTGTTGTTATCACAGTCGTAATGTCCGTGGCCATGCCTTTTTGGTGGGGGATCTCATACTGAGAAAAATACAAAACCACCAAAGACAAGTCCAAATTATCTCCCTTATGGGAGGGGTTGTTCATTATTGCTGGAGTGACACGCCCGGGGGCTTATCGACTGAAGACCAAAGATGGTGTCCTAATCAACAACTTGTGGAACATAGAACAGCTACGTCTTTTCTATACCTGAGCATTGTACTCAATTCATATATATAAATATAAGTTTTCTACTCTGACTCACTATGCCGATTGTTCCAACCGAGTAGTGAGTTGGGGGCTACATAATATTACATCTGTTGTTGTTGTTCTAACTAAACTCGAGTCTGTTTTATCTAAGTCACGAGGTCTCATAACGATTATGACAACTTCTACTGAGTATAGACTTACTGGATAAATGCCTTTTAAGTTGTCCTTACCACTCGGTATAATCTAGCTAGTCGGATAAGACAAATGACGACTATGATAATTCAAGCACTTGGACAGATCTTTACAACAACACAAAAGCACATGCATTTACAATATATACAAGTTGTAAGTGTTTCCTGTACACGCAATCTTAAAAGTTCTTTTATCTCATTGACAGCGCAATTACAATGGCAACTCTTCGACTATCGCCTTAGCAATGGGCCTAGCCAAGTTAATCAGCTCAAGCCCTTGCTCTGGAGTTGTGCCTATGCAATCCCTGCGCCAACCGCTCAACATCCACTCGGGAATAAAGGGACTTGGTCATTGTGAGGTCCTAGGTAATCCCCCAGGTGGCATGCTCCATAGCATAGTTCTTCAAGATTGTCAGAGCAGCTTGATGTCGATGAAGAACCTGGGTAGGGAAGTTTGAGCTGGTTTTGGCTTCCCGCCCATGATAGCCAATAGAGACTTGGCGGAGTCCACAATGGAATTGCGCGAGTCTTCTATTGCCTAAATCTGCTCACTGAAGGAGTTGAACTGTGTCTGCACATTGACCTTGTAGCCTGTCATCCAAAGATAAGCTATGAGGGGATTTGACTATTTAGTCGGCTGAAATTCAGAAGCAGACAAGCAACTTACTTGCAAATTTACTGTCAACCTTGGACTTCGCCCTCTCAAGATCTTCAAGTTCCTTCTTCAGGCAATCAATCTCTAGGACTGATTAAGGAAATGCAACTTGTTGACCAAAATCCCTTAGCCAGTTTTCCCTCTCCTTGCTAGTGCACTCGAGCTCATTCTTCTCGGCCTGGAGCTGTGTGAATTGAGCAATCTGCGGGGTGAGCCATGCAAGTGCCTAACCCATCTTCTCAGACCGATCAACTACTTCCTGCACCAAGATGATACCAGATCAACAAGATGATTGCAAGTATATATGATCCACAATGAAGATTAGTCAAGCTGTTCACCTGCACTTGTTCTCAAAGCCTTGATGGTAGCCTCAAAAGCTCGACTGCTCCTTTCTAGCGGCCCTCCTGTCCAGCCTCAGACTATCTTTGGCTCCCATCAGGGTCAGTCCAGTGAATACCCTAGGATGGTTGCATGGTGGAGCTTCAAGTCTAGGGAGGTCATCTTCGTCGGAAGAAGGAGATGAAGGTGAAGAAGGGGTTACTGGCCTTGGGTCTGCAGAGGCACTAGACCTACAGCAAGCTCAGCAACTAGATCTTCAGTTATGTGGAGGCCATGGGCCCTGGGTACCTCATCACAAGCATATGGGCCGCTCGGGATAGAGATGGGCCAGTCTTGTAATTAGAGATATAGTAGCACCCGGCAGACTTTGCCTTGTACAATAAGGAATATACAGTCCTAGTTGGGTAAGATTATCACTAAAGGAAATCCATGCCGTATTCGGCTGGACTCCTACCTTGTACACCTGTCCCTGATATATAAGGGAGGCAGGGCGCCCCCTGAGGGCACGAGATCATAGATCAACACAAATCCTCAAAGGAATAACATCACAATTGGACGTAGGGTATTACCTCACATTGAGGGCCTGAACTAGTATAAATCTTCCATGTTCCTTTGTAAATCCACCGATTTTCCATCCGCCGGTAGCCCATATTCATATTGCCGGTGTAAAACATCACAGTTGGCGCGCCAGGTAGGGCCCTCAGCGAGATCTACGTCTACAAGCTCAATGGATCTAGCAACCGGAGTCGACGGCGGCAAATTCTCTCCCGGATTTGGAAGCCTCGACTTCGTCACGACATGTTCGCAATCTCACCTTGGCCGACGCAGACCTGATCCAACCGGACCGAGGAATCAGCCAACTCCACGCTATCGGTCCACACGATGCTGCAGCGACCATCATCAACTTGCTGGGCAATCTTCACTGTCACGCTCTGAGAAACTCTTTTCTTTCGTGTTCGATCGACTCGTTTGGCCGCAGATCAGGGTGCAGGAAGAGAATCGTCAATCTCCCTTCAGACACGTGCAACGCTGGATATCTTCGAACAAACTCCGATCGGCAAACCCGATCTTGAAGTTTGACTCGAACGCCCAGAGCGTTGGATCGGATTGGAGTCGCGTATAATCCCCATCCAATTATCCGACTCGCTCTCAGTCAGATTTCCACTCTTAGTAGACTGACTCTAATCGGAGCACTCAACAGCTCTTCCCAGTGAGAAATCTCATGGCATCAAGTCTCCTATTAGTCACACCTGGACTACAAGGCAGCAAACAAGATGGGGCCTGCTATGCCGAGGACAAGGAAAGACTGCAAAACGCCTGAACAATCACCGCAAACGATTGATCTATGTAGGCTGGGCGATCGTCGGCAACACCGCAACCTAGCGACCACGACTCCTTTTTTTCAACGACCCGTTGCGCTGCACTCTATGATAACACTCCACTCGGCCTTATCACAAAACCTAAAATTAGCAGATAAAGCCATGATCCCGCTGCGCATTCAGCGACATAGTGGCGATACCTCATACCGCCAGTCAGTCGCTTCACCACGCAGTTCATCCACTCAAATGCGACGTCGACGGTCGGCTTAGTTGGGCTTGCAATACGAAGTCACGGCCGACTGCCACCCTGAGCACCCTCAGACACGAGAAGCCACAGCCATTGCGAAAGGTCGACCGGATCGACAATCAAGCAGCGCATCTCCCTGGACAGGCCAACACGACGGCACCTCTCGGGAGCAACAATCGATCT
>RYFJ01000578.1:0-205896 GCA_003991445.1 Oryza meyeriana var. granulata
CGGAGAGAGATTTGCTATTTAAAGAGAGAGGTACGGAGACTGGCTCGATTAATGGCTCCATGGCAGCATTGAGGGGATCGGGCTTATCCGAGCTTCGCGAGTGAGCAAACGACATAAGATTTGCTGCAGAAAGATGGGGGGAAACAAGAGGAGGTTTTAGGGGATCGTTTCCTAAATCAATGAAACATGGGCCGCACTGACGGACAGTCTAGAATTGGTGGATTCGACGCGAGATCGCTGCGGTTTGGATTCTGCACCGGCTGGTGGTTCAGGGGAAAACCCCGATAGGTGGGGCCCACCTGTGGCGGTAGGAGAGAGGAGGGGAGGCGCGGGCCTAGTTGGGGTTGGGCGCGCACAGTGATGCGAGGGAGAGAAGAGCACAGGAATGGGCTGGATTCGGCATGCACTGGAAGAGGGACTTTTATTCCTTTTTCTTTTATTTAATGTGTAGACTTGTTTAATTCATAAAATACTCTTCCCTTACGTCAATAACTCCAGAACAATTCCAGAAAATAGATCGCTTAGCAAAGAAATTTTATAAAATTATTTCGCAAGGCCTATTTTACTATAGATTTTTCTCATTTTTTTATTTTTTCACTTATTGAGGCTTTTAATTTAATTTCTAAAATCCTTTTTCTCATTTATTTTTATAATGGGGATAATTAGGGGTGTTACAAACCTTTTTTCCCCTTAAACAGAATCTTATCCCGAGATTCGAGAGATCAGGCGAAAAGGTGCGGGTGAGCAGATTTCTATTCTATCTTTACGTGTTCCATGTAGCTTCTTCTTCCTTGCTGAGTGATTACTTCCATTGTATTTTACACAACCATTATCACTCGATTTTAAGTATTCTTTTTCACTAGTCTCTAGGATGCGAACTGGGCCTCTCAACGTAGGTCAGATCTTCATAAATCTCGATCTGTTTCCGGATAGCTTTTCTTTCGGCTTGATACTCGTAAGCACTTCTTCAACTGGGACACATGGAAGACATCGTGTACTCCTGTCAAGGTGGGAGGCAACTCTAGTTGATAAGCAACTTCTCCTTTCCATCACTAGTATCTGTAGGGTTTTTTTTTTTTTCCACGTAACGCGGTGCCAACTTCCCTTTGGTCTGGAACCGTTGTACTCCCCGAAGTGGTGTCACTCATAAATACACATAGTCACCTTTCTCAAAATTGAGATCTCTCCTGCGGTTATCCGCATAGCTCTTCTGACGAGACTAGGCTACTTGAAGTCGTTCTTGTATGATCTTCTTTTTCTCAATTCTCGCAAGATATCCGTCCATATACCTAACGTTCCCCCATCTGATCCCAAAGCAGGGGCATGCGGCACTTTTGTCCGTATAGAGCCTCGAACGGGGCCATCTTCAGACTTGCCTAGTAACTGTTGTTGTAGGAAAACTCAGCATACGGTATGCTCTTGTCCCAACTTCCACCGAAGTCTATGGCACAAGCCATCAACATGTCTTCTAAGATCTGGTTAATCCGCTCGGTCTGACCATCCGTCTGCGGGTGGTAAGCGGTACTGAAGTTTAACCGTGTACCCATCTCTTCTTAGAGTCTCTGCCAAAACTTAGAGGTAAACTGGCTTCCTCTATCCGACACGATCTTGTGTGGCACACCATGCAAACACACAATTTTAGCCATGTATAGTTCTACCAATTTGCTACCAAAGTAAGTTGTCTTGACTGGTATGAAGTGGGCTACTTTTGTAAATCTGTCCACCACGACCCATATAGAATCAAATCCTGAGGCGGTTCATGGTAAACTGGTGATGAAGTCCATCCCTACTTCTTGCCACTTCCATTCAGGAACCTTAATGGGTTGTAACAATCCTGCTGGCCTCTGATGTTCAGCCTTTACACGCTGACATACATCATAAACAGCCACATACTTGGCTATTTCCCTTCGCATGCTAGACCACCAAAACTTCTCCTTAAGATCTTGATACATCTTGTAGTTGTTAGGATGGATTGAGTACTGTGTCCCATAGGCTTCATCCAAGATTAGCTGTTTCAGTCCCGCCTTGTCTGGTACACAGATTCGCTCTCCGAACCACACGATACCTTGTTCATCTTCCAAAAATCCCACAGCTTTGCCCTTCTTCATATTCTTCTTGATCTCCAAAATATCCGAGTCTTCTTTCTACATTTCGCGGACTTGATCCACCAAGGTAGGTTGTGCTTCCAAGGCTGCCACAAATCCTTGACTGACTATACCCCGATTTAATCGTTCAAAATCTTCACACAGTTCCAAAGATAACCACTAGCCTTCTATGGTGTTGCAGTAACTTTTTCGACTAAGGGCATCAGCCACCACGTTGGCTTTCCCTAGATGATAATGGATTTCGATGTCATAGTCCTTGATCAGCTCTAACCATCTTCGTTGTCTAAGGTTCAGATCTGGTTGAGTAAAAATATACTTCAAACTTTTGTGGTCTGTATACACTTCGCTGCGGTTGCCGATGAGATAGTGTCTCCAAATCTTCAGGGCATGGACTACAGCTGCCAATTTCAGATCATGAGTAGGATAATTATTCTCATGAGGCCGTAGCTGTCGTGAGGCATATGCCACAACCTTTCCTTCTTGCATCAGCACACATTCCAAACCTTGCCGAGATGCATCACACTAAACTTGAAATCCTTTCTTGGGATCTGGCATGATCAACACAAGTGCGGTTACAAACTTCTTCTTTAACTCTTGAAAACTCCGCTCATACTTTGGTGTCCATAAAAATTTTACATCCTTCTGGAGTAAATGGGTCATAGACTTCACAATTCTAGAAAAATTCTCTATGAATCGACGGTAATATCCCGCTAATCCTAAGAAACTCCGAATCTCTGAAACTGTTTGCGGCTGCTTCCACTTAGTCACTAACTCCACATTGGTTGGGTCTACCACAATTCCTCCAACAGTGACGATATGTCCGAGAAACTTCACTTTCGGAAGCCAAAACTCACACTTACTAAACTTGGCATACAACTGATGTTGCCGAAGAGTCTCCAAAACGATACGAAGGTGCTGCTCATGTTCTCCTTTAGTCTTGGAATAAACGAGGATATCATCGATGAAAACCATCACAAACTAATTCAAGTATTCCATGAACACTTTATTCATCAAGTTCATGAAGAATACAGGGGCGTTAGTCAACCCGAAAGACATAATTGTGCACTTATATAACCCGTACTGAGTGGTAAAAGCAGTTTTGGAAATATCTTCCTCCCAAATTCTTAACTGATGATAACCCGAGCGAAGATCTATTTTGGAGAATACTGTGGCTCCTTCTAACTGATCAAACAAATCATTAATCCGAGGTAGCGGGTACTTATTCTTGATAGTGACTTCATTGAGTGCACGATAATCAACACATATCCGTTGAGTTCCATCTTTCTTTTCCACAAAAATAACTGGCGCTCCCCAAGGCGACGTACTAGGTCTAATGTAGCCCTTATCAAGCAACTCTTCAACTTGCTTCTTCACTTCTACCAACTCATTAGCTCCCATCCTATACGGTCTTTTATGGATAAGGGCGGTGCCCGGGGCTACGTCTATTCTGAACTCAATATCCCTCTTAGGTGACATTGTAGGTAGATCATTAGGAAAAACATCAGAATAATCTCGTACCACAGGGATTTCTGCGATGGCTGCCCGGTTTAGCGATACTGGAGAAGATGAGGTGGAGAGAGCACGGAAAATTATTTTTTTTCCAAAGGCAGGAGTTAGGGTCACTGTTCTAGTGGCACAATCAATAATTCCCTTGTGCCGAGTTAACCAGTCCATCCCTAGGATGACATCTATCTCTTCTGATTTGATTAGAATCAAATCGGCCAGGAAAGGGATACCCTGAATTTCTAAGGTCACAGAGGGGCTACATTGGGTGGTATGCATTTGATTTCCTGGTGTGTTAACCATGATAGACTTATCCAATTTCCCCATCTGGAACCCATATTTTCTTGCAAAATCCATCGATATAAAAGAATGTGTAGCACTCGAATCAAACAAAATTGTTGCAGTAACCGAATTAACAGGGAACGTACCTAGGACGACGTTTGTTGCAGTCTGAGCCTCGTCTGCAGTGACGTGGTTCACTCTGGCCTTGATCACATTGCCAGAAGGTTGCCCTGATGTGGTTGACTTGAGACACTTAGGCTTTGGACACTAAGAAGAGTAATGTCCTCAATCACCATAGTTGTAGCAGGTCGGTGGCTTACCTCCAACTTCCTTCTTGACGGGCTGGTTGGTAGTTGGGGCCATGACTGGCCAGGGGGGAGGACGGTTTGCTCCAGCGTTGCTGCCAGTAGTGTTGGTGTAGAATTGGCGCTGCGGGCGAGGTGCCGATGAGGATCCACCTTGCTGGGTCTGGGACGGTCCTGCAACATGTGGCCTCTAACTAGGGGATTGCTATGCCTTGAAGCTTGCCATCCTGTGCTTCCTCTGCTCCATACGGTTGTGTTTGTCCTCCTGGCAAATAGCCTTATCCACCAGTTTCTGGAAATCCGAGTAGTCACCGAAGAGTAGTTGAACTAAGAGTTCATCATTGAATCCATCCAGAAACTTCTCTTGTCAGTCGGCGTCAGTGCTATTATCTTTCGGCGTATAGCTGGCAAGACGGTTGAACTCATAAAGAAACTCAGTCATCGATCGGTTCCCTTGCTTTAGTGCCCGAAACTCACGCTTCTTTAGTTCCACTACTCCAGCAGGGATATGCATCTTCTTAAAAGCGGCAGCGAACTCGGCCCAAGTGATAGGCTGTCCATCAGCTCGGTTAGCTCTGAAATGATCCCACCATTCCGACGCAGGACCATGTAGCTGGTGTGAAGCGAAAGAGACCTTCTCCTGGTCTGTGCATGTAAGAGGTCCAATTTCTTCTCAACAGCATGCAACCAATCCCCAGCTTCCATAGGATTAGTTGTGCTAGAGAAAGTAGGAGGCCTCACTCGCAAAAACTCTGCGAGCTTGTTCTGCGGTGGAGGAGGAGGCGCCTGCTGTTCAGCCTGATTATGCTAGTTTTGCATCTGTTGAAACATCATGTTCATCAGTTGCGTTTGGTTTGCCAAAACCTGGGCAATGGTAAGATTGTCATCCTGATGCGGTGGTCCGTTGGGTGCACCCCTGCGATTGTTGTTCCCAGCATTACCATCCTGGTTGCTTCCGTTACGCGTGTTCACCATCTGCAGAGCAACGATGAGAAGAAGGGAAAGACCCCTTGAGACGGATTTCATATTACTTAAACTTTCACTTTTATTGGTCTGAACTGAGTGATTAACATTTATGTAGTTTGCTCTCACACCAACAAGCAACTCCTAACTTAAACAGCTACATCACCACCTTCTGACATAAACTGCTGACTAAACCCCACACACACAAGCATTTCCTAAGCACACAACTGCTAACACAATGATCTAAGATAACTCACACTAAGGTGCTACTAAGGGCTTCTCAACGGGGCAAAGGACTTGTTCTAGCATTCGAGTTGTGTTCCGATTCCTCTTCATCTTATTGAGTATCACCCCACTCCACTTCAGAGTGAGTGCGAGCTCCACTGTCTTCTGACCCTTCTGAAGGTGTGCTGGCTTCTGACTCCTCTGAGTCCTCTTCTGCATCATCAGCATAAGCCACTGGTGTAATTACCCGAAATAGGACCTGGTCGTTCAGTAAACGGGTTCTTGGTGCTAGCTAAATCCGAGGTGGAAGACGAACCCTCTTCCTTGCGGTGGTGCGGATCTTGGCTCCTTTAGGAGGTGCTTCTCCTTAGGCCAGGGCCAACTCTTGCTTCAACCGGTCCACTTGGTTCTGCAGTCTACAAATCTTGGTGCGGTTCTCATTCTCCTGTTCATGAACTGCGATCACCATATCAGCCCGAGCATTGTCCATGGCACTCAACATCCTTACAAGTCGTGGAGTAGTTGCACTGTTCTCCGCTCCTGGGTTCTGGTAACTGCTGTACTCGTTGTTGTGGGTCCTGGACGGGTGGTAGTGATAAGCAGTGTTCCTCAGACGAGCGGCGTAGTGGTGACGAAGTTCTCCAATAGCTTCCAAAGCCACCTTTGACATGCATGCTCAAAATTTCTTCCTCCTACTTCGAAGATGTGTTAACGCCAAAATTTGGTACGGTTCTTTCTCAGATTCGGTTAAGGAAAAAACCACAGTCAGCTAGCGGGAATTAATCTAGAGAAAGCTGAGTTTGGAAGGAAGCGTGGAGACAACGAAGAGGCAGTTAATAATTAGGCAGAGATAGTAATTTTTAGAAAACCTGATCTCGTGTCCGATCATGGCTTGTTAATTTTCCTTTTATAGTTAGGAAACTCCTGTTTCGTATCTGATTAGGACTGTATCAACTCGGGGTATAAATATGTATGCCCGGGTACCTTGTAAATCATCACAAAGATCAATACAAACTTCGGCGCATCGCCACCCCTTTTGACGGGTTCTTGCTTCTCGAGCTGGGCTGCATCGGTTAAGTTCGACCTCCTGCGAGAGGGTAAGTCTCGTTACCCCAGCTACCGTATCGGCTAGGACTTCCTCGGGTAGGTCCGATATTCTAGTCGGTTCACGGTAGTCGGCTTACCACGATATATCTGTTCTGTCTACGGCTGCATCAGTTAGGTTTGATCTCATAGTCCGAGTAGATATATCACATCACACGTGCATAGATTTATCGGCTTATTGGGTATAGTTTATCGTCAGTTTGTGCTGCATCGGTCGGGTCCGACCTACTAAACTGCCAGTGATAAGTTATTCCTGTTAGGTCGATAGATTTTATGCAAGCGTCTTATCAGGATGTATAGCCGATAAGTTATCATATCGTTCATCATCATTGCATTAGATCTATCGGTTTATTGAGGTTCTTTTATCATTGTTAAACTGTGCTGCATCAGTTAAGTTTGACCTACTAGATTGATAATGATAGATTTATCCTTGTTAAGCCGATGGGTATTTATGCGATGTTTTATCGGAGTGCCTAGCCAATAAGTTATCTTTTATTATATAAAGCCGATTGCATTATCTTGATTATTATTCTGATTATCTACACTATCATTGGCTTTCCAGCCAATCCATATGTTCTATCGGCAGTCGGCTAGTTTATTATTTCATTATATTATTGTCAACTTACAGCAGTTATCTTTTTATGCCATCATTGGCTTCCAGTCGATGTATAAGTGCTACAATTTACATCGGCTATCAGCCGATGAAATGAGTCCAAATCGGCTTCCAGCTGATTGGCTCACTTATCTAATTTTTTCCATCTCTTTGTCAATTGCAGGGTCAAATTGACTGGCATGCCTACGAACCTCAAAATTTAGGACCTGCACTAGAGTTAAGCAAATCTCCCAGGCCTTCGCGTGTCTAGTGCATCGAACCATATCATCGGCTTGTTCTCAAACGCTGCCGGTGATTTTCGGTGTCAACACGTTTTTTCTTTTATCATTATTAATTTGTGCTGCATCAGTTAAGTTTGATCTACTAGATTGATAATGATAGATTTATCCTTGTTAAGCCGATGGGTGTTTATGCGATGTTTTATTGGAGTTCCTAGCCGATAAGTTATCTTTTATTATATAAAGCCGATTGCATTATCTTGATTATTATTCTGATTATCTACACTGTCATCGGCTTCTAGGCCGATGCACATGTTCTATCGGCAGTCGGCTGGTTTATCATTTGCTTATATCACCAGTTTCTAGCTAATGTACAACTGTTATATTTACTTATTTATGCCATCATTGGCTTCCAGTCGATGTATAAGTGCTACAGTTTACATCGGCTATCGGCTGATGAAACGAGTCCAAATCGGCTTCCAACCGATTGGCTCACTGATTTAATTTTTTCCATCTCCTTATCAATTGCAGGGTCAAATTGACTGGCACGCCTACGAACCTCAAAATTTAGGACCTGCACTGGAGTTAAGCAAATCTCCCAGGCCTTCGCGTGTCTAGTGCATCGAACCATATCATCGGCTTGTTCTCAAACGCTGCCAGTGATTTTCGGTGTCAACAAGATCATAGATGGGACTCCTTCACATTCACTTGAAATCATGAGGCGGACGCGACACTTCTCTTCACATAGGTTGTGAGTGACTTGTCGGTATTCAGGAGCCGGATTGTACCCTATGGCGAAGGCCATATCTCGTAACTCCTTGACAAATCCACCAACTTCAAACAGATACACTGGCTCTCGGTTTGCCATCTATGGAGCATGAAAGGAAAGTTTATTGATTTTGACTAAGTTAACAGAACAAATTTTCTTGCAAATAAAAGGGTAAAGAAGGTAGTAAAATTTCCATCGAAAATTAAAACAAAAGAATTAGAATAGTGGAGGGCTTTTTTTTTGCAAGAAAAGAACTTAAATTTTTGAGAGAAAAAATTAGTTGAATCAAAAAGGGATTTTTTTTTTGTACCATTAACTTCCTTAATTAAAAGAGAAAGAGGAGAGGATAGTTCTAGTTTAAAAAAATTTAGAAGGCTCTTAGGGGTACCAAGGGGCTTATCCTACGGTCAAGGTGGCTCTGATACCAACTTGTCACACCCAGAATTTTCATTCAAAATTCTATAGTTTTATTGTGTGAAAATCCTCGTCCAGGAATCAATTGAGGCACACACGACATAGTTGATAATTAAATTAATGGTTTACATATTGAAAGTATTTATTACATAGGCGAATGGTGCCTCTCAAAATAATAAAGTTCTAGTAGCGGTAAATAAACTAAGACGATGTGACGAAACCCACTCTACGAACTTGACCGGGACTCTCGCTTAATCCTCCAAGCAGTCCTCCTGCTAAGTACTCCTCTGAATGATAATTGTTGATTGCAAGGTGAGTACATGAAATACTCCGCAAGCAACACAGCAAATTGCAAGTGCACAGGATAACAAAGGATGGCATAATAGGGCTTAACTTACATAAACAACATTTAATAAATCATTTGAGACAGTAGTAAAACATCAATAATGGATCAATATTATCAACTCTATACCATTCACTAAATGTTATAGGCCCAACCACTTCAACCTGGAGCTAACCATGATTCATCATTTAATACTCAAAATTCAATTAATATGAGACTAATCACAGAAAACATTTCTAGGCTCACCCTTAACCATGGGCGTGGCTATTCGAATAGTTTTACTCTGGCCAGAGGTGTACCAATTTACCCACAAGACACAACTCCACAACACATCACTGTGCGCCTCAATACCACCACGGTACCTTGGAAAGGAGTTGTGACAGGATTATCCATGTAACTCGCACAATAGGAGAGCCTCCCGCCGAACCTTCGGTCTCCGGTAGGGGTGATCAAGTGCCTTCCTGCGAGACAGCCCAATGCCCGAAGCATGGTATTATTGTCACTGCCATGTGTGGACTTATATCAGCCACAAACACGCCCTGGTGCCTCCTATTGAACTCGGCACACTTCAAACTCCTGCTATCCCATTCTAGCTTGTGGTTAGCACGAGTGTTGCTTTGCAACAAGTAGTCCGCGAACCGGTCCTTAACTGTCACGAGCACCGCTAGCAACATTCACAACCCTGGTGCTCACAACCCACCTTTGTCCATAATTTAGTAGACTATTAAATCATCCTTGCACGATCACAGTCGTACGTCAAACCATTACTTCATGTGAGTCAATAGTAATTGTCAAACCTTTAGTGATAACCCATTAATTATTCTACAGTGTGCTAAGCATGGCTAAGCATGGTCCTAGAGTTATTCTAGCTAACCAGTAAATAAAGCTAGCTAGTCACGTTTGTCCCATAGGTATAATATCAAGTAATCAAGTCAAAGGGGCCATACACAAAAATTAGGGTTTCCCGTTACCGATGACATTCCAAAATAAATGCAGAGTTGAAGGAAAAATATAGCTTTAAACATAGGAACAATATGCTCAAAGGGATTTAGAAATCTGTGTGACTTGCCTTGCTGCACCACACAAACCTCGGAACTCTCCTCGAGAAATTGTGGCTCTCCCTGAACGTCGGTGGCTAAAGGCAATAGACAAAAACAAGCAAAACAATACATGAACACACATGAACAGTACAATTTTATATTTTTCATGGGTAGATCTTGATTTTTAAAGAATTTTGCAAGTTGAATCACCCCAAACGGAGTTCGGATGAATTAGTTATCAATTTTGGAAGTTTAAACCCCTTTTAAAAGCTTTAAAAGAATTAAACCGATTTATTGTGTCATTACTGAATTAATTTATTTCGGGAAAATGCTTATGACGTCAGCATAGGAGAGAGAGGGGTTTGGGCCAGCGGCTCACACATGGGACCCACCAGACAGAGAGAGAAAAGGGCTAGGGTCTACGGTAGACCAGGTGTACCGAGGTCCATAGGGTTTTTAATGGTGTAGATTTAATGAGTTTTGATCGAATGGCTCAGATTATATCGGGGCTTTGGGAGGGATCTGATGGCTTAGATCTAATTCTACTCAGATCGGACAGCCCAAATTTCACCCGGCGATCAACGGTTCGGACCAGACCCAATCAGGCAGCCAACAGCTGACCTGGATCTCGACGTGGCATCCACGTTGGCGGCGATGACAGAGGCGGTGGCGGCACGACTCGCAACCCGATGGTCAACGGTGATCAGCGGCACGGCGGCGTGCGGCGGATGTAGAAACGGGTGGAGGAAAGAGGGGCGAACCTTATCGTGGGTGAAACGACGACGAATGGCGAGGTTTTGGTGGCGGAGCACTTCGGGTTCACGGTGGCGACGGCGCTCCGGTGGCTTCCGAGGGCAGGGAACTGGCGGCTAAGGTTCCCCGAGGTATGACGGTGCTAACGGTGGTGGCGGCGAGTACTGGCGATGGCGGAGGCAGCGGCTAGACGCGACCGAGAGCTTGGTGGCAGCGGTGATTGGATCCCGTGCACGGAGGGGCTGCTTAGGGCTCCCGACAGCTATAGGAGTGCACAAGTAAGGATCCCAGAGGCCACGGGGTTACTATTTAAAGAGAGAGGTAGCCGAGACCAGCTCGATTATGGCTCCCATGGCGGCGGAGGGGATCCAGGCTTATCCCGAGCTTCGCGACCGAGCAACCACCACGAGATTTGCCACAAAAGATGGGAGAAATGCAAGAGGAGGATTAGGGGATTGTTTCCCCTCAATCAATTCGAACAACGGGCGCACGATGGAGTCTGGATTGGATCTGATTCGACTCGAGATCGCCGCGGCTTTGGATTCCGCCGCCGGCTGAAGGTAAGGGAAAACCCCGACAGGTAAGGCCCACCTGTCGGTGATACGAGGGAGGAGGGGAGGCGCGGGCCAGTGGGTTGGGCCGGACAGCACGCACGAGGAAGAGAAAAGAGCACAAGAATGGGTTGGATTCGGCCCATGCATCGGGAAGAGGATTTTCAATTCCTTTTTCTTTTATTTTAATGTTGTAGACTTGTTTAATTCAACAAAAAATACTTCCCTTAACCAAATAAATCCCAGAAAATTTCAGAAAATAGATGATTAAGCAAAGAATTTTATAAAATTATTTCCAAGCCCATTTTGCTAAAGATTTTTCTCTGTTTTTATTATTTTCACTTATTAAGGCTTTCAATTTAATTTCTAAAATTTCTTTTTCTCATTTATTTTTATATGGGGATAATTTAGGGTGTTACACCACGCCCATTCAAATTTTGAACGAGGCGCGCAGCGCTGGCCAGGCGGGCCTGCACGCATTGGCCGAGGTGGCACTCCCTGGCCACGGCGGCCTGTCGCGGCGCGACATGTGGCAGGGCCAGCCAGGAAATTCAAAAAAATAAAAATTGAAAAAAAAATAAGAAAAGTATCTAAAAATTTAAATAGTGCTAAAAATTATGGGGAAAAGGAACAAAATTATTTCAACAAAATAAGAAAAAAATGACGGGATTTGTTAATGATATAGGAGGAGAAAATTTTCATATTTTGTTAACAACAAAAATAGCAACACATTTATAATTATATAATTAAATTTCTGTATAAATATAGGAGAAATGAATAGTAACCTTTATTGAATTTGATATTACATGGCTGCCTCATTAAAAACTTTGCCATATAAAAACTCATATTTGAGAAAACCATGACAAAAAAAAACATTACAGCTAAAGGTCAAAACTCAAAAATAAAAATGTGCTACTCTACTTTCTCATTTTCTAGGTAAAGATTGTAGAACTAAGAAACCAAATCCTAGTTCTCTACGGTGTGTTGGGCACGTTCCTTGGCTAGCTCCCAGTCTTTGACCGGAAGTAGCATTTCTACCACCTCGCTGTGGAGATTTCTCCTCCTCTCTTCAATAATTCTTTCACAAAGATTGAAGGCCGATTTGGAGGATATCGTAGATACAAGAACCGTGAACACATCCCGTGCTAGTTTTGAGAGCACGGTATATTGGGTCTTGTGATTGTTTCACCACCCGAGCACGTTGAGATCTTCCTGGTTGATGGAATCGCTGTCCAAGTAGGAGGACAGCTCATGGGCGTCATGCGAAGCGTGTCCACTACTTATGGCGGCCGAATTTCCACCATCGGTGCTAGAAGAAGAACCACCCAAAATTCGGCCCCACTGTAATTTCTTCTTACCTGGTACAGAGACAGGTGGGGCTCTTTGCACGCGAACTCCCTAAAACTTTGTTTTATACTTTCAAAACACTTCATACAATTTAATCTTAGCATCAGAATAATAGTTAGTATAATCAATATTCATTGCATCCCCAATAAGATTCAAAATAGTGAGGAATCCTCGCATTTTACCCCTAGGATCAAGAATAAATGCAAAATCATATAAGTATGGGATTTCCCTCCAATACTGCAAGTCCTAGTAGTTGGTCATCTTCATATTCTCGCAATAAAGTGGCAATCTCAAAAATCTTATGCAAAATTAAATTAGTAGTTGGATAGGAAATGCTAGATAAAGTAACAGTTACATCATAAAATGTTTCAAGGAAGTAATAAAACCTTTCAACATCATACCGAGATTATTCTGTCAGAAGCGGTTGCCTGTCACTGGTAACAACATTATTGGTTTGCAAAAAAACAGTTAGTGTTTCTTTGTAAGGTAAAACATGCTTCAACATTAAATAAGTCGAATTCCATCGATGGTCCACATCCGTTTGGAACTTGCATGGATGCTTGTCTGAAGCGATGAAGAATCGCTTGAAGGTCACAAGTCGAGTATTAGAACCATTCAACCATGTTATGGCTTCACGGATGGAATCAACATATGCAGTTACTCTCTTAAACCCAGATTTAACTATAAGATTAATAACATGGCATACACAACATTGATGTAAAAGAAATGATTCAGCATAAACAGAGCATAAAGGCTGTAGAATTTCCATTGCTTTGGAATTTGCAGCTGCATTATCTAGTGTTACTGCAAAGATTTTATTTGTGAGACCAAATTCCTCACAAACTCTAGAAATTCTTTCAGCAATTTTTTCAGTAGTATGTGAAACATCAATTAATTTTAAGCCTATGACTCTTTTTTGTAGCTCTCAGTTATCATCAATATAATAAGCAACTACAGTAATATAATCCTCTTTAGCCCTACCACTCTAAATATCAGAGGTGATACTAACAGAAAAGGTGCATGTTGCAAATAATTATTTAATAGTGCCCTGGCCTTGGTTATAAATATTTACTAAGTCATGAGTTATGGTCTGTCAACTAATAGATTGAAACCTAGGATTATGAGTAGTTTTAATCTAAGTCTCAAATACAGTAGACTCACTAAAGTTTAAGGGTAGATCCTATCTTGCAATTAAATGAGTAAGGGAATCTCATGCTACCTGAGGATAGTATTCCCATGCACGTACCGTACTGTTAGGATTTAGTAGCAGTTGCTGCTGTCGTCGCTAGTATTCTTGCTTCTTTACACAGGCCTCAGCCTGCCACCTCAAATGCCCTGTTCCACCAAAAGATTTTTTAGATAGTTTAGTTTTACAAATTCTACATTTCACATAAGTTACCTCCCTTTCATCAGCGCTAGTCTCCTTGATCTCATCAAAATGTTGCCAGGCAAAGGAAATTCTTGATCTTTTTGAACCGATTGGCGTTGATATGCTCCCGCTCACAGTTTCTGGTCCTTCCGAAGCCGCATGTACTTCTTCAGGCTATTCTTGCGGTGTAGGAGGTGACCCGGAGTCGTCTTGCTAGACGTGTGGGTATGACATCAGCATGTAGTTCGGGTCGAAGTCGCTTAGTTGGAATGACGGGTAGTTCGGATCCATCCTAAAATATAAATAGAGAAAATTAATTCATATACTAAATAAATAGTACGAACAAATAACAAAATTTAGATTTTTTTTACCTTGCAGGAGGAGTGGAGCTTTGGGGATGTGGAGCAGTGGAGCCTTCCCCAACAAATTTTTAATTTTTAGACAAAATTTGTCTAAATCAAAAATTAGAAAGCACAAGAGAGTACAAGATGAGAGATTTGGATGAGCCAGGATATTGAGGGTGGCTACCCTATTTATAGGAAACAATTTCACATTTTTTGGATCTTTTTGTATTTTTTCAGATTTTTTGGCCCTCCAACGGCTAAATTTAAAAAATAGCCGTTGTGACACGTGTCAGCATACTATTGGACCGCCGCTAGGCAAACTAGCCGTTGGACGAATTTTTTTTATTTTTATATTTTTTAATAAAATATTTAGAAAACTACATTTTCATTTCAAAAATTTACAAAAATATACTCCCAGCACCCTTTGGGAGGGCATTTTTTATTGATGACGTGGCTGATGGCGACGGCCATCAGCACTTTCACAGGCAACCCCCTGGCTGCCCAAAAATCGCCCTCCTAGAGGGCGGCAAGGGGGTTGCCTGCAAAATACCGGCCACGGGGCCGGCCAATTTACAAGCGGCCCCCTGGCCGCCCAAAAACCGCCCTCTAGGAGGGTGGCAAGGGGGCCGCCTGCAAAACGCTGGCCGCGGGGCAGGCCATTTTACAGGCGGCCCCCTTCTGCCCTCCTAGAGGGCTGTTTTTAGCCAGCCCAGTATAAAACTCTCTCCCAGACTCAAAAAATATCATAAATTCACAGAAATCACAGAAAAAAAAGAAGAGAGAGCTGAGAGCGAGGCTAAACAAAAGTAGCGAAGCTCTGCCGGTTTGCTGATTTGTCTACAGGTAAAATCTATTGTCCCTTTGCAATTTCTATTTCTATGCAAAAATTGATGTAGTATTGTACTGGTTACGTGTATAGTACTATATGAAAATAAGTTGTTACTCGTAGATCTTTAGGTTTTGAGTCAATCTGTTAGATGACTTAATTTGTGTAGCGATGGTAGTTATAAAATCTCGATTACACGGTTTTAGATGTGAGGAGAATGTTGGTACCTATTTTAACTGTATTTTTTCATCAACAGATATGTCAAATAAGGTGATATTTCAGTTATTTCACGGGCAAGGGAATGTTAGGTATGGTCCATAAGGTGTAGATCTGTCGGAGTTTAGTTCAACGGCTAAGGGCATTGATAGGCCAGCTGAGAGAAGTTTTGGGTCAGTGTACAACTGGCTGATGCGAGGCTTTCGACTGGACCCCTAGATCAACGCAATAAACTTGTATGTTGTAGTCAGTCGTGCAATTGAAGGTTTTTTTGGGAACTAATGCCGGTGGATTGCACTGCCACTTGGAGATGGTACGTGGAGAATGCATTCCAACATGGTTGGCCACTGGGCATACTTGTGTCGGTGTGTGAGAAGGATAACACCGCTACTGCAATGCCCGTACAAGATGATTAGGGTCCAAGTACGGCGGGAGATGATGCCGAAACAATGGAAAAAAATGGAGGGAATGAAGAAGATAGGCAGCCAACAGGTGTGGCAGATGAGGGAGAACTAATTGACACAATCGTCGAAGAAATGGATAGGGAAGATGCTGAAAACGAGCATGCAGAGTATGATAATTCGTCTGATGAGGACAACGTGATGCCTGCAGAATGGAGCAACGAGGACTTCTCTGGCCTTGTTATCTCCGAGCAGTATCATGTGCCATGGGAGTACAAGGAGAATGAGGTCATCTAGGGGGCTAAGTATGCATATGTAGAGGATTTGAAGGATGCAGTAAAACAATGGACGGTGTCACTTTAGAGGGAGTTCTCGGTCGTAAAGTCAAGCAAATCAGTGTATGAAGTGAACTGCGTGAAGGATGGGTGTTCATGGCGGGTGCACGCATTTAAGGGTAAATGGAAAGATTATTGGCAAGTTTCAATCGTGACCGAGCATTCATGTTACTTACCCGGTATTGAAAAATATCATAGAAACATGACATCTGCATTTGTTGCAACAGAGATGTACTCCCATATTGTGAACAACCTGGAGTACAAACCAAAGTTAATTGTTAGACATATTGAAGAGAAATTCAAATACACAATTAGCTATGCTAAGGCTTGGAGGGCAAAACAGAAGGTTGTAGAGATGAGTTTTGGCACATTTGAAACATCTTATGATAATTTGCCTCGTCTGTTAGCCTGTATTCTTTAGAGGAATCCAGAGACCTACTATGACCTAAAAGCCTTTCCATCAATTGACCATGGTAATAAAAGTGTGTTGCAACGGGTATTCTTTTCATTAAGTGCTTGCATTCAGGCATTTGTACATTGTCGTCCCATCCTCTGCATCGATGGGACATTTTTGACCGGAAAGTATAGAGGGCAGATATTAATAGTAATTGGAGTTGATGGAAACAACCAAGTTCTATTGGTGGCTTTTGCTTTTGTTGAGAGTAAGAACACTGATAGCTGGTATTGGTTCCTAGAAAGGGTTAAGTCTGCAGTTCTATGGATGAGGCCAGATGTATGCCTCATACATAACCGTCACGCCGGCTTGCTACGGGCAATTGAGGAATTGAGGGATGGATATGCTGAGAAGGGATATCCAGCAAAGTGGTCTGATGTCCAAAGTAGATGGTGCATGCGTCATATGGGTGCTAATTTCTATAGGCAATTTAAAAATAAGCACCTTATGGATCATTTTAAGAGGCAGTGCGCCCAGAATCAAGAGAAAAAATTCAATAAGCTTTGAAGGAGGATGGATGAGCTGACCACTAAACAAAAAGATGAGCAGTCCAAGAGGACTACCCTTGTAGGGGATGAGACTCCACAAGCTCTTGGACCTCTATCAAGTGATAGACCTCGTATGAGAAGAAGGTCGGCATCGTCGGTTAGAAAATTTTCGGAGTGGATTGAGAATGAGCCAAAGGAGAAATGGGCATTGTTGTATGACAAGGATGGTTCTTAATTTGGCATAATGACCACAAATTTGGCAGAGGTTTATAACTAGGTGATGCGTGGTGTTCGAGGGCTCCCACTTGTTGGCATAGTTAAATTTATCTTGCTTGGCACATGCAAGTACTTCAGAGATCGGTTCAGAGCAGCCGGCCTCTCAATGGCGGATAATAATCTTTTCTTTGGCACACTACTAACTAAGTACTTGCAAGGTAAAAGTAATAAGACCCGAAGACATCGAGCTATATCTTAAGGTACACAAGAACACATATTTGAAATATTGTATGTCGATAAGGGCATGCGCGGAATCTACCTAAAAGAGTTGTGCAGGAGTGCGTGCTGAAGAAAGACGGGACCTGCAAGTGCTCGTGCCGAAAGCCTACTCTACTCCACAAGCCATGTTCTCATGTTATTGCCACGAGCGGTGAGTACGGAATAGAAGCATGTTATTTTGTTTCACCTTATTTCAGAAAAGAAGCAATCTACAATACCTGGAGTGGTGAGATATACAGCTTCGGTATTGCGGGGACATTTACTATGGAGCATCCTCAAGCTATGTACGTTCCTGACCCAACAAAATTGAGGGATAAAGCAGGTCGCCGCAAGACAAGACGCATCCGTAATGACATGGATGAGTCAGAAGCCGGTGAAGACATAAACGTTATTCAAAGTGCGACCAAACATGCTATATATATAAGAAATGTCTAAAGGATGCAACCGGTCCAAGTGCGGCGGAAGCTGGACTGTCGGGTTCAGGCGCTGATGGCAGTCGTCCTACGAGTGAAGGCACAACTTCAAGACAACCCCGTCCTAGGCGTTCTCAAACATTTGGTGGTGCTGTGGTGTAGTGTAAGTCTATGCTTGATCTTTATTGTAAAACGATATGTACCATACTGTTGTTTTTTATTTTCATGTAATAATGATATAAACCTTAACAATAATTTGTAATGTGATTGTTCAATTAACTTTACGAACTTACTCTTACTTGTTGTTTTGACAATATAATTTGCGCTAACTCTCTATTTACATGTAGGTATGGCGTACCGTACCCCAGAGCTGCTCGACCGGGTCCTCGACCAGTCCTACCGGTCTTACCTGTTAGCCGTCGAGGGTGCCCAGCTAGGCACTTTCCGTCCACGGCCTTCACATCACCTCCTGCGGATAGACCACCGGTTCCGTGAGAGGTAAGAGCTGTACTAACATTCGTTCACATCATTTGTACATATCTATGTTCCCCAATATTGACTACAGTGCTATATTCTGTAGGTTGCGTGAGGCTGGACTTCTTCCGCTGTGCAGGCTAGTTGAGCCCGTACCTGATGAAACGGACCCCGTCAGGCGATGGGACGTTGACCGGTCACTTCTGGCGGCACTGGTGAATCGCTGGAGACCGGAGACACACACGTTCCACCTACCGTGTAGCAAGATGACTCCCACACTCTAGGACATGTCCTACCTACTAAGACTTCCCCTTGCAGGGGATGCAGTCGGTCCGGTAGACGGGGCGCACGATTGGTCACAGGACATCACTGCTCGGTTCGAGGCCATGCACCGTCGACCTGGACTTGGTAGGCCGAGTTCGCTACCGCCTTATACCACGAGCGGCCCCTCACAGTCGTGGCTGCTACAGTTCACCGTAAGTCGCGGATTCCTTCGATTCACAATCATCCGATCTGTAAAACAACAGTGGTGTTGACTATAATCTTGCTTTACAGCCTGATCAGTTAGACCCTGATGCCTACCAATACTCGGTGCAGTGGAGCTTGGAGGCATACCTGCTGTGGCTGTTCGGGTGGGTGATGTTCACCAGCACGACGGGGCACACGGTGGACAAGGGACTGATCCACTACGCTCGTGCGATCGCCAATAGCGAGGACGGCCGTGTACCGCAGTGGAGCTGGGGATCTGCTGTGCTAGCGGCGACGTACTATACTCTTTGTGACACGTGCACATAGACCGATCCATGTGCGATTCTCACCGGTTGCCCTCTCCTTCTGCAGTTATGGGCGGTCGAGCGCTTCACGATAGGCCGCCCTCTGATTCAGCACTCTGCCTACGAGGGCGGCCTTGGAGGCTTGTACGGGCAGTCGGGCGAGGACTGTCCCACTATGGGGACGGTATGGTGTCACCGTGAGGTACGTTACATGAAATTCTAGGTTTATCACTTAAGCACAAACACTGACGTGTTCCCCCTGTCCTATTTTGCAACATCGTTACGCTCACACGCAGGTTAGGAGGGCCTACTGCGACTTCGTTATGGAGTTGGACCGTCTGCAGCCCAGCAACATCGTCTAGGAGCCATATAGTCCGCTACGACTGACACGTATCCTAGACACCATGACTAGGACTACTTCCGCGCGGTAAAGCACATTCTCTTTGCACTTTGCTATTCCCTTTGTAGGTGTCCATGGCTCTAACATATATTTACGTCACATTTGAAATAGCCGACGCAGCGTGATAGGTTCGGGCAGATGTGGACGTGGCGTTCGGTCAGTTGGACAAAGGGATCGTGTTGACTATGGAGGAGCAGAGGACGACTTTCGAGAGGATCCGTCAGTCAATACACACAGTGATCCGTGCGCTCACTTGTCGTGCGGTCGACGCGGTACCTCCCGTAGCTGTATGTCAGCACCAGCCACGCCTCGCAAGAACTGGAGTGCACCAGCGTGGTTCCAGTCAGCGAGCTGGCCCCTCCAGAGGTAAATTCCGCTAACCATCGGTTCGTAATATGTTTCCTTCTACGACATGCACCGTTTTACATCAATATGCTACGGTGCAGCTTTCGCTACACCATACCTAGATCCCTTCAGAGCTGGCACGTCCACGCAGGAAGCGTACCACATTCGACCGCACGCACAGCAGGGCTTGACCATTGCCCCCGGGGCCACCACAGGAAGTCCTTCAGGTTAGATGAAAGTTTACTTTTGCCTTGCAAAATTAAACTTTGTAATTATCAATATTTTTGTGCACAGAGTTTCACTCTACAGTGCGGGGGATGTTTGCTGGCGCTAGCTCCTCCACACAGGGCGCACGCGGCAGCGGTTGGGCACAGGATCCTTTCGAGGGGGACGACTTGGAGGACGAGGACGAGGAGATCCATGAGGTACTAGGTTCCTCGCAGCTCGAAGGAGCTCCGCCACCGCAGACATAGGACCCACCAGCTGCCACACCCGTGCAGGCGACCCGTGCTGGCCGTGCCGTACCACCAAACCGGCTAACGTACTCCCAGGGCCAGGTGCGAGCGCAGGCCAGGAGGACGAAGAGGGCTAGAGGTTACGGTCAGGGCCCGTAGTACGTCGTACCGGTAGTAGTTCGCCTCTTGTACATTGTGTTTTATTAATTGTACGTTTACTGAAGAAACCCCTGTACGATCAAGATGTCAACTAGAGGGGGGTGAATTGGCGATTAAAAATAATTGCCCCGTTCAAATCGATGAAGCAATACACTTGGCTTGGCTATATTTATCCTCAACCACTCACAAAGGAGAGAGAATGCTCAAAGAGTGTGAGGATGCAAGCAAGAACTCAAGTAGAGTAAATGGAGTGCCAAGAAGATTTCTCTTGCTGCAGGTGGAGGCGTATTTATATCCCTTCCCTCAAAAACTAGCCGTTGGGGCCGAAATCCCCCAACTCAGGTCATTTCCTGTCCGACCGCAGGCAAAGGATCAGTCCGACCGGGTTCAAATTCAACAGCTCAAAAATACCAGCCGATCCGACCGTAGTTGAAATGCCAGTCCGACCGCCACCCCCACTACAACACCCTGTCGGTATTGGATCCGGCCGGTCCAACTGGCCAAGGGTGTGTGGTCCGATCGGCACCCGCATCAGAACTCCCCAAGAGGTTCTGGATGAGGCTGGTCTGACTGGATAGGACAGACCGGTCAGACCGCTGAGCAACAAAGATCAAGGAAAATAGATGGACCAAGCATGCATGACCTAGTACGGCAATTTGATCACTTCTTCACCAAGGTTACCACCTCTCTTGATAGCACGGCAATGCAAAAAGAAAAAATAGCTTATTCTACATCGCCCTTCACGTCGATCATTTGAGCAAACAGATAATTTGTTCGTCCTCGCTCCATAGCTTTGCGCCATCAAACTTAATTGGTAGTCATCCCCCTTGGCATGTGGACCTAACTTCTTTTTGTATATACTCAAACACAATGGTTAGTTCACAATTAGCGCTTGTCATCAATTACCAAAATCAACAATAGGGCCTAGATGCTTCAACCTCTTTACTTCGTTTACGCTCGTTGATCAAACGATGTACTCGTCACGATCTACGTTTGCGATAAAACTGATCAAAAACATGAATTTTCGTGTTTCAACCTCACGGCGAAAGTAGATTCCAAGCGGTGACAACCGAGCACACGTTAATTGCTTACGAACGTAATGAAATTATCCATCCAACGAGTACAAATGACACATGAAATATTTCTAGTTATCGTTATTACATGCCTTAGAGTATTTCAAACGGATATCTGACTAGATATGCAACTACTGTGTACAGCATGGGTACTTTCCCTTTCTCGCTGCCTCCGGCCCAGCTTCCTTTGCACGCAGTGCCCTCTCCCGCTTCCTCTCCCTCTCTGCCTCACGGGCTTCCTTCTCCTATCGCTCCTTCTCCTCCTTCCTCTTCTGCTCAACCTCCCACTCTTCTTGCGCCGCCCAAAAATGTTCGCACTGCTTCCTGTTCCAATCTTTTAAACTGCGAAGAAACTTTGCGTCCTGTGAACGGATCTCCGTATCTATCCACTGCACAAAGTCACACAGAGGCGGAGGAGGCTTCGGTGCCTTGACATATACAAATTTGTTAGCTCAAAGGTTCAAATATTTCGTACTACAAGATAATTCGTATTACCTCCACTGGCTTCTTCGCCTTCTCCTTCTTCCCTTGTGGCTTCAGCTTCTCCAAGGGGTACGCATAATTAGCACACATCCAATACCTTTGTCGGTATGTGTAATCCTTCTCACTTATTGTAACTTTGCAATTATCTCCACACCAACACATCGGCAGAGGCACATCAATCGGAGGTCGTAGATGACTGGACATATCGAATGCATCCATAGCAACCTACATTATAACCAAATAAACGCAAGTTATAACTCGCTAGGCCAAAAATACCTTATACAACTACATACCTAGGGTATACTACACATGACTACAAAAGATAAAATGTCATCGTCCTCATTTTCATCTCCCTAGCGTTTCTCGAACTAGTGCTACTCATCTAGTAAAAAAACCTAACTTCTCTCATGCGCCCAATCAATGTCCTTAGCCGTTATGCTCAACTTTAGTATATCTACACCTTGTTAACCAAACATAACATTTACTTACCTGTGAAATAAGTAGTACAATACTACACATACTATATCATTTGATGAATAGAAATGGAAATTGCAAAAGGCCATAAAATATTATCTGTAGACAAATCCGTAAACTGGCAGAGCTTTGCCGCTTTCATTCGTCTTCGTTCTCAGCTCTCTCTTCTTTTTTCTGTTATTTTTGTGAATTTTATGAACTTTTTGGAGGCTGGGAGGGGGTTTTATATCGAGCCAGTAAAAAATCACCCTCTAGGAGGGCAATTTGCAGGCGGCCGGCATTTTACAGGCGGCCCCCTTGCCACCCTCCTAAAGGGCGGTTTTGGGCGGCCAGGGGGCCGCCTGTAAATTGGCCGGCCCCGCAGCCAGTATTTTGCTGGCGGCCCCCTTGCCGCTCTCCTAGAGGACGGTTTTTGGGCGCCAGGGGGCCGCCTGTAAAAGTGCTGACGGCCGTTGGCCACCCGGCCTATGACCGTCAACCATGTCATCAAATCGCCCTCTAGGAGGGCGATTTTATAAAAAACACCTTCTTAGAGGGCGTTTGGAGTATATTTTTGTAAATTTTTGAAATGAAAATGTAGTTTTGTAAATATTTTATTAAAAAAATATATAAATAAAAAAATTCACCGTTGGACCCTGTGCCTGCCGTGCCACCGTGCCGTTGCCGGGCCGTGCCATGCCGTCCCCTGGCCTAGGCACGGTACGGGTGAACAGACCATGCCAGCACGGCCAGCGGCAACTGTTTCCGGGCCGGCCTAGCATGGTTACTGTAGCACCATATCCAGGCCGGCCCGTCAGGGCACAACCCATCTGGCCTTCACTATTCTCAGCGTAGTAGGCAGGCCCATAATTGCTTCTCAACAATACTCACCCATGGTTGCCTAGGTTGAGAATTTATATCACTACATGATAGTTGAGATATAATGCACGCAGGGACAGCATATAAATTGAGCTCTTGCACAAGAAAAATGAATGCTCCAAGCAAGTGCCAATCTCCATAGCACTTACAATAGTTCCTAGTCTTAGAGCAATTCCAATAGAGCTCTCAAATTTGAACCCCTATTGGCTAGAATAGGGGCTCTCTCATTGTTCGCACCAAAAACCACCGGGTGTGCCAAGAAGCTTGTTGATGATCTGGTTTGATACGATTGAACATACGAAGGCCTGGGAGATCTGCTTAACTCCAGTGCAGGTCCTAAAATCTTGAGGTTCGCAGGCGTGCCAGTCAATTTGACCCAATAATTGACAAGGAGAAAATATTAATTCAGTGAATCAATCGGCCGACATACTGATGTAGACTCCTTCCAACCGATTGCCGATAGCTCCTGAACCGACTGCCCGACTTGCCCGGGCCCTCGCCTGTGTCCGTGCCCGGCTACCAGCAGCGATCGGCCGATAAGCCGATAAAGTCTTCCTTCAGCCGATGGCGCCAACAGTGCTCGCACATCGGCTACGCCTGTACCCGGGCCCTTGTCCTCGGCGTGCTCGCGTCCGGGTCCTTGCTGGTCCTCGTGCTCGGGTCCTCGCTTGTGCTCGTGCCCGGGTCAGCAGCAATTGCACATCGCTATCGCCGATACGGACTGATGTAGGCCCCTTGTAGCGATGGCCGATGGCACCTGTGTATCGCTAGGAAACCGATAACGCTATAAGCAAATAGATAAGCTGTCAGTATAACATGTGCATCGGCTAGAAGCCGATGATAAAATAGATAGGCAGAATAGTAAGCTAGCCGACTGCCAAGGAAACACATGTGCATCGGCTAGAAAACCGATGATAATATAGATGACCAAAATAGTAAAGATAATACAGTCGGCTTTATAAAAAGATAACCTATCGGCTAAGCACTCCGATAGAACGTCGCATATACACCGATCGGCTCGTCAAGGATAAATCTATTATTATCAATCTAGTAGTTCAGACCTAACTGATGCAGCACAGATTAATAATAATAAAGGAACCTCAATAAGCCGATAGACCTAATGCAACTGTGATGTAATAAGATAACTTATCGGCTATACATTCCGATAAGAAACTTGCGCAAAAACCATCAACCTAGCAGGCACGATTTATCGCTGGCGGCTCAGTAGGTCGGACCCAACCGATGCAGCACGAACTGATGATAAATCGCCCCTAGTAAGCTGATAAGATCTACGCACGCGTGATGTGGTATACCTGATAGGCCTAAGAGGTCGGACCGAACCGATGCAGCCGTAGACAGGGCAGATACACCTGGGTAAGGGGTGACGAGTCTTACCCTCTCGCAGGAGTTCGGACCTAACCAATGCAGTCCCGCTCGAGAAGCAAGAACCCGTCAAAAGGGTGGCGATGCGCCGAAGTTTATTGATCTGTGTGGATGGTTTACAAGGTCCCCAGGCATACGTATATATACCCCGAGTTACAAGAGTCCTTATAGGACACGGTACATTCTTTCCTATCTATAAACGGAAAACTAACAAGCCCTGATCGGATACGAGATCAGGTTTCCTAAAAATTATCAAAACTACCTAATTAATAGATAAGGTAATTTACTGCCATACTGTGGTCTTCATGGTCTCTTCCCAAACTCGGTCTCCTCTGGATTAATCTTCACCGGTCATCTGTAATTTTCTCTTAACCGAATCTGCTAAAGACCCGTGCCAAATTTTGGCGTTAACACATGCCCCCCAATTTCGGAGTTTGTTATCAAACTTCGAAATTCTTCTGTTTGGGCCTCATCATTCCTTCCTGGCCTCCTGAAATCGGCTTTCATGAACCGATACCTTCTGTACTAGGTGTGCTAGGCTCTCAAAGTCTTCTGATGAAAATCTTTCCTTGATCGGAGCCAACAAACCTTGGAATGCTAATTCGGCCAGCTGTGCATCATCCAGACTTAAACTATAACATCAGCTTCTAACATTACGAAACCGCTGGATATATTCTGCGACTAATTCCTCCGGCTTCTGTATTACCGATGTTAAGTCTATCAAACTCATCTCCTGACTTCCCATAAAGAAATACTTGTGGAATTGCTTTTCCAGATCGGCCCAACCTCGAACTGAGTTAGGTGGCAATGAAGAAAACCATGTAAAGGCCGATCCGGATAATGATAACGGGAAGAGTCTAACTCTCAAGCTTCTACAGCCATGCCTCTCATATTGAGCAAGAATCGCTGACATGTTCCACTGTAGATACATCATCTTGCCCTGAGAATTTGGAGAAGTCTGGTATTCTGTATCAGCGTGGCAACGGAACTCTCTCAAACCAATCTGGATATGGATGCCGATACATAAATGTTTCCTCCTTCGGTCTTAAACCGAATTGTTCTCTCATCACCTCTGTGATTCTTGCTGTCAAGTCTTCTTCTCTTGGATTTTCACCGGTAATAACGCAGAGGTGGAGTTGATAGCCGATTCTGATTCTGATTTCCCTCGGATAATTGTACTCAAGAATAGCTTCTGGATAACTCTGTGATGCCCCCCTATAGTACGCAGTTTGATATCCTTGAGGAATCCATCTTGTTGCCCCCCGGGTATTTGAATCGGTCCACTGCCTTCTTGATCAAGCTCTGTATGTGTTCACCAATATCCCAGATTGATCGGTCAACGCATGATGAACTGCTTTATTAAACATGTCTTGGATCGGCTTTTGTGAACTTGTAGGCGATATATGGCTCGATTCGTCAATGAGAACAGGCTTTGGAAACTGTAATTTTTGAATCGGCCTTGATCTGTCAGCCGAAGGATTGTAGACAAAGCTCTGAAACTCCACGATGTTCTGCTCCACTTGTTGTCTTTGTTCTTTGGTCAAATCTTCCATTGTGACTGGAATCATATTGTCTGTGCTGACCTCTTTTCCAGCCATGTTGAAGTTCTGTGTCCCACCAGGCGTGCCAAAAATATGTTCGCACCAAAAACCACCGGGTGTGCCAAGAAGCTTGTTGATGATCTGGTTTGATACGATTGAACATACGAAGGCCTGGGAGATCTGCTTAACTCCAGTGCAGGTCCTAAAATCTTGAGGTTCGCAGGCGTGCCAGTCAATTTGACCCAATAATTGACAAGGAGAAAATATTAATTCAGTGAATCAATCGGCCGACATACTGATGTAGACTCCTTCCAACCGATTGCCGATAGCTCCTGTACCGAATTCCCCTGAACCGACTGCCCGACTTGCCCGAGCCCTCGCCTGTGTCCGTGCCCGGCTACCAGCAGCGATCGGCCGATAAGCCGATAAAGTCTTCCTTCAGCCGATGGCGCAACATGCTCGCACATCGGCTACGCCTGTACCCGGCCCTTGTCCTGCGTGCTCGCGTCCGGGTCCTTGCTGGTCTCGTGCTCGGTCCTCGCTTGTGCTCGTGCCCGGTCGCAGCAATTGCACATCGGCTATCGCCGATACGACTGATGTAGGCCCTTGTAGCTGATGGCCGATGGCACCTGTGTATCGGCTAGAAACCATAACGCTATAAGCAAAATAGATAAGCCGTCAGTATAACATGTGCATCGGCTAGAACCGATGATAAAATAGATAGGCAGAATAGTAAGCTAGCCGACTGCCAAGAAACACATGTGCATCGCTAGAAAACCATGATAATATAGATGACCAAAATAGTAAAGATAATACAGTCGGCTTTATAAAAAGATAACCTATCGGCTAAGCACTCCGATAGAACGTCGCATATACACCGATCGGCTCTCAGGATAAATCTATTATATCAATCTAGTAGTTCAGACCTAACTGATGCAGCACAGATTAATAATAATAAAGACCTCAATAAGCGATAACCTAATGCAACTGTGAAAATAAGATAACTATCGTATACATTCCGATAAGAAACTTGCGCAAAAAACCATCAACCTAGCAGGCACATTTACGCTGCTCATAGTCGGACCCAACCGATGCAGCACAACTGATATAAATCGCCCCCAGTAAGCTGATAAGATCTACGCACGCGTGATGTGTATACCTGATAGGCCTAAGAGGTCGGACCAACCGATGCAGCCGTAGACAGCAGATACACCTGGGTAACGTGTGACGAGTCTTACCCTCTCGCAGGAGTTCGCCTAACCAATGAGTCCCGCTCGAGAGCAAAACCCGTCAAAAGGGTGGCGATGCGCCGAAGTTTATTGATCTGTGTGGATGGTTTACAAGGTCCCCAGGCATACGTATATATACCCCGATTTACAAGAGTCCTTATAGACACGGTACATTCTTTCCTATCTATAAACGAAAACTAACAAGCCCTATCGGATACGAGATCAGTTCCTAAAAATTATCAAAACTACTAATAATAGATAAGTAATTTACTGCCATACTGTTGTCTTCATGGTTCTTCCCAACTCGGTCTCCTCTGGATTAATCTCACCGTCATCTGTAATTTTCTCTTAACCGAATCTGCTAAAGACCCGTGCCAAATTTTGGCGTTAACACATGCCCCCAATTTCGGAGTTTTTATCAAACTTCGAAATTCTTCTGTTTGGGCCTCATCATTCCTTCCTGGCCTCCTGAAATCGGCTTTCATGAACCGATACCTTCTGTACTAGGTGTGCTAGGCTCTCAAAGTCTTCTGATGAAAATCTTTCCTTGATCGGAGCCAACAAACCTTGGAATGCTAATTCGGCCAGCTGTGCATCATCCAGACTTAAACTATAACATCGGCTTCTAACATTACGAAACCGCTGGATATATTCTGCGACTAATTCCTCCGGCTTCTGTATTACCGATGTTAAGTCTATCAAACTCATCTCCTGACTTCCCATAAAGAAATACTTGTGGAATTGCTTTTCCAGATCGGCCCAACCTCGAACTGAGTTAGGTGGCAATGAAGAAAACCATGTAAAGGCCGATCCGGATAATGATAACGGGAAGAGTCTAACTCTCAAAGCTTCTACAGCCGATGCCTCTCCATATTGAGCCAAGAATCGGCTGACATGTTCCACTGTAGATACATCATCTTGCCCTGAGAATTTGGAGAAGTCTGGTATTCTGTATCAGCGTGGCAACGGAACTCTCTCAAACCAATCTGGATATGGATGCCGATACATAAATGTTTCCTCCTTCGGTCTTAAACCGAATTGTTCTCTCATCACCTCTGTGATTCTTGCTGTCAAGTCTTCTTCTCTTGGATTTTCACCGTAATAACGCAGAGGTGGAGTTGATAGCCGATTCTGATTCTGATATTCCCTCGGATAATTGTACTCAAGAATAGCTTCTGGATAACTCTGTTGATGCCCCCCTATAGTACGCAGTTTGATATCCTTGAGGAATCCCATCTTGTTGCCCCCCGGGTATTTGAATCGGCTCCACTGCCTTCTTGATCAAGCTCTGTAATGTGTTCACCAATATCCCAGATTGATCGGTCAACGCATGATGAACTGCTTTATTAAACATGTCTTGGACCGGCTTTTGTGAACTTGTAGGCGATATATGGCTCGATTCGTCAATGAGAACAGGCTTTGGAAACTGTAATTTTTGAATCGGCCCTTGATCTGTCATCCGAAGGATTTAGACAAAGCTTCTGAAACTCCACGATGTTCTGCTCCACTTGTTGTCTTGTTCTTTGGTCAAATCTTCCATTGTGACTGGAATCATATTGTCTGTGCTGACCTCTTTTCCAGCCATGTGAAGTTCTGTGTCCCACCAGGGTCGTGCCAAAAATATGTTCGCACCAAAAACCACCGGTGTGCCAAGAAGCTTGTTGATGATCTGGTTTGATACGATTAACATACGAAGGCCTGGGAGATCTGCTTAACTCCAGTGCAGGTCCTAAAATCTTGAGGTTCGCAGGCGTGCCAGTCAATTTGACCCAATAATTGACAAGGAGAAAATATTAATTCAGTGAATCAATCGGCCGACATACTGATGTAGACTCCTTCCAACCGATTGCCGATAGCTCCTGTACCGAATTCCCCTGAACCGACTGCCCGACTTGCCCGGGCCCTCGCCTGTGTCCGTGCCCGGCTACCAGCAGCGATCGGCCGATAAGCCGATAAAGTCTTCCTTCAGCCGATGGCGCCAACAGTGCTCGCACATCGGCTACGCCTGTACCCGGGCCCTTGTCCTCGGCGTGCTCGCGTCCGGGTCCTTGCTGGTCCTCGTGCTCGGGTCCTCGCTTGTGCTCGTGCCCGGGTCAGCAGCAATTGCACATCGGCTATCGGCCGATACGGACTGATGTAGGCCCTTGTAGCGATGGCGATGGCACCTGTGTATCGGCTAGGAAACCGATAACGCTATAAGCAAATAGATAAGCTGTCAGTATAACATGTGTATCGGCTAGAAGCCGATGATAAAATAGATAGGCAGAATAGTAAGCTAGCCGACTGCCAAGGAAACACATGTGCATCGGCTAGAAAACCGATGATAATATAGATGACCAAAATAGTAAAGATAATACAGTCGGCTTTATAAAAAGATAACCTATCGGCTAAGCACTCCGATAGAACGTCGCATATACACCGATCGGCTCGTCAAGGATAAATCTGTTATTATCAATCTAGTAGTTCAGACCTAACTGATGCAGCACAGATTAATAATAATAAAGGAACCTCAATAAGCCGATAGACCTAATGCAACTGTGATGTAATAAGATAACTTATCGGCTATACATTCCGATAAGAAACTTGCGCAAAAACCATCAACCTAGCAGGCACGATTTATCGCTGGCAGCTCAGTAGGTCGGACCCAACCGATACAGCACGAACTGATGATAAATCGCCCCCAGTAAGCTGATAAGATCTACGCACGCGTGATGTGTTATACCTGATCGGCCTAAGAGGTCGGACCGAACCGATGCAGCCGTAGACAGGGCAGATACACCTGGGTAAGGGGTGACGAGTCTTACCCTCTCGCAGCAGTTCGGACCTAACCGATGCAGCCCCGCTCGAGAAGCAAGAACCCGTCGAAAGGGTGGCGATGCGCCGAAGTTTATTGATCTGTGTGGATAGTTTACAAGGTCCCCAGGCATACGTATATATACCCCGAGTTACAAGAGTCCTTATAGGACACGGTACATATTTTCCTATCTATAAACGGAAAACTAACAAGCCCTGATCGGATACGAGATCAGGTTTCCTAAAAATTATCAAAACTACCTAATTAATAGATAAGGTAATTTACTGCCATACTGTGGTCTTCACGGTCTCTTCCCAAACTCGGTCTCCTCTGGATTAATCTTCACCGGTCATCTGTAATTTTCTCTTAACCGAATCTGCTAAAGACCCGTGCCAAATTTTGGCGTTAACACTCATCCATATTCAACCTCCTATTTCACTGCCCACTCCAACCGACTCCTCATATTTCCAGCGGCTATATTTACAACGGCTATATTTTCAACGGACCCTATTTTTAGAGGTGTTTGGTTTGTGGACCAGATGGGATAGGATGGACCTAGTAGAGAATATTCCACTGATATTCGGAATGGACTGATCCGGAAAAAACGACCGGACCGCGCCGACCCACCTCGCCGGTCCGACCGGGTGGAGGTAGGCGGTTTGACCACCACTCCGACTAGAACTATCTGGTGGTACTGGACCAGACCGGTCCGGTCGTCTGGACACCGCCGGTCCAACCAAGTAGAGGTAGGCGGTCCGACCGGATGGACCCATCCTGGAGGGGATGAGGGTCTCCTACATCTGGAGGGTTGCCTCCCCCTGGATGAGGGCCCCCTCCAGATGAGAGTCCGGTTAGGATTTTGGTTGGAGACGATTTTTAGCATATAAACTCCTAAATTTAAGATAATGGCTAGTTTAAGGGTTCGGTTAAAGTTGCTCTTAGCTCATTCTTTTGTAAGTCAGACCCCTTGTTTTCGTGTCATCAATCTTTCATAAAGCTATGAAAAGGACTTTATCATCACATTTAACGTCATATGTTGGAGACTACATGAAATGCCTAAAATGTCACTAAAAAAGGCAGTTAGTACATGAATTAATCAAGTAGGAAAGCGAGATGTCTGGCTCATCAGTCTGAATGATATATCACCACTAGCTTTACATACCCCGATTATTTACTTTGTTAGTAGACATAAAAAGATGAAAAGGGAAGATTGTTCAACTAGGAAGAAATGGACAAATAACAGTAGGAACGGGAAGCATAGGGATAGTGTCAGGGCTTGTGTATTGTTCCTCACACACCTGTCTGCCCTGTCTGCCAAAAAACAGCTTCTTCAGCTCCAAGGGCAAGCACTATGACAGAAATGGCTTGTCCATTCGCTGCGCCAGTTTGGAAGGAGGTGGTCACGGTCTCACGGAGGCGACAGTTTGTGCCTTGATTTCCAGATCACCCATGTTTGTTAATGACGGCAAGTAAACCTGACATTGAGGTGACCCCGGGCACGCAGTGTGGAGCACAATTTTTTACATTTTGGCGTTTTTTAAAAACTTATATTAAATTACATGTGAGTACTTTTACAGTATACGATACTAGAGAACCACCGGTATAAATGAAATCTAACAGTTTATTTGTATGGGTATTTTTTATAAATAACATATTAAATTTAAAAATTATCCACTATACCATAGAAGTAATTTAATCTAGATACAATATTTTCTTTTCCTTCCTGTCCTCGACATCGGCACCTAGCGTCACGGCCCGTCCTTCATGTCACGACACCAAGCCCATCCCAGATCCACGCTGTCCACCAAAGCCAACCGACGAATCCATGTCCTAGCTCGCCGGGTTTTTGCAGGTTGCACCAAAACCCACTAGACAGCCCGCAAGCACCAACTCGTGAACTGGGAAAGCAAGATAGTCAGCGGGTGGCACCAAGAACATGCGTCGATCTATCCATCTTGCTACGTATGCATTGATCAATCATGTTAGGCAGGAGGCGATGTGTGGTCCATGTGGAAGTGGTGGTGGCTGAACGAGCCATGGCCACGCAAGACAGCAAGAGAGGAGCTTCCCGTTGCCGGCGCCGTTGTGCTTCTCATGCTGGTGGATGGCGACGGGCGTGCGGAGAAGTGGCCGCGACGCTGCGAAGGATGGCGACGGCGCACAACACACTGCTCCCCATCCCACTTAGCACCAATCTCAGCGCAATCCGACGGTCAAAAAAATAATAGTAATAAGCTAGAAAAAACTAACAAATTAGATATATGTCATAATTTTCTTTTCCTATAATACCTTTATACTACTACAAGTGTGAATTTAAATAATATAGAATAGATCTGAATCATTAAATCACTAATACGATCCACTAGCATAGAATAATATGAAGTACCGTAAAGGAACCTATATATATGGGCTGGGCCAGCATACATGACAATGCTTAGTTCATGGTTGTGCTGGATGAGAATTTTATATCACCAAGATGTTTTAGATCTAATTAAATGCACATGGAGGACTTAATATAAGTTGAACTCTTGCATGATATGGAGAACACCACCCCAACTATTTATTTCATTAGCAAACATAAGAAGATGTGAAGGAGAAGATCGTTTAACCAGCTGGAAGGAATAATGGACAAATATTAGGAATGGGAAACATAGGGATAGTGTCACAAGTTGGCTGTTGTCCCTCGCACACAATGCCTACCCTGTCACGCTCCAAAGCAGCTTCATTGACTGATGTAATTAAGGGCAAGCTCTATGACATGGCTTATCCATTCATTGTACCGTTTTGGAAGGAGGTGATCATGGAGAAGAGACTTTCTCTCTGGCTATGCATATCACCCTATTTTTCACACTGTGTATAAACGTATCTACAACAAAACCTGACAATGTGGGAATGATCACCATGGTAAGCGAGGGATCACCCTCTCTCCCAGGTATAGTTTCCACTTTAGAGTTTTTTCGGTTAATCCCCATAAAAAAGAGATTAGACGGGATTGAGGGGGATTAGTTCCACACCTTGATGTGGAATTAATCTGCAGAGGCTCTACTACAGAACATCTCATCAATGCTGGTTGGTAAGGGACATCAGTGTCGGTTCGAGAACCGGCACTACAATTCTAGCACCGATGAGGAGGGCTAATTACTACCGGAAGAGAGAACCGGTTCTGATAAGGTCGCAGGAGTAAAAAAAAAGAAGCTGGCTACATCCATCTACCGAGAACCACGAGAATCGACCAAGCACTCATCCAATAGATCAATAATTTTAGTGACAAAAGATTCATCCAGGTACCAGGTAGGATCAATAGTGTAGGATTCTCATAGAAGAAGGAAAGAAAAAAAAGAGAGGAAAATTTTAAAAAGTAAAACCGAAAAAAGAAATTGGATCCCCATTCCAATTTGCCAGAGGAGCACCTGGATGTCAGCTGGCGATGTCGACATCCAGGCAGAGGCTGCCCCACCATGAGAGGGTCATGGACAACTGGGAGCATCTCATTCGCGCCATGCTCAAGCACCAGCACCATGGCCTTGGCACCGTCGCAGCCTCGGCCTCCGGGATTGGCCTTGCCTCACCTTTGTCGTGCCCCACTCACTCAAAAAGACCACCAACATCGAGCATATCCTGCAGGCCGATGACGACATCGAGGACAAGAACCCCAACGTCGCCCGGATCCGTAACCTCCTCCCCCCCCCCCCTCTATCCCTTGCTTCTTCTTATTCCTCCCATTGCAGACGGCCCACCGCTCCTCCGGCCGGCCCTCCGTGCCCCCCCCCCCCTATGCACAGTGGAGGAGGCCCGGGGGTGGGGAGGGGGCAGATCTAGCCCGCTGCTGCCTGGGAGAGAGAGGTGGGGGAGAGATTGAGGGCCAGAGGGAGTGGTCGTGGGGACTCGCGGGGAGAGATCAGCCAACACTTAAAAGAATATTTCCCCTCCCCCAGCCGCACGCACTCCATCGGTTTGGCTCAGCTTGTTTTTTTTTCGCTTAATTTACAAACCCAGCACTGATATCTCACACATTAGTGTCAGTTAATTTAAAAAACCGACACTGATTCTATTAGTACCGGTTCTTTTAACGAACCGGCACTAATATGGTGCCATCAGTTCTGAGTTTTGTTTTCAGAGGGCGTAGGTTGGGTGGGCGGGCAAGGAAATCCTCATCAGTGTCAGGTTTTTCCTAACTGACACTAATAGAACGATATGAATGGGTTGTTTTATAGTAGTGAGGGGAGGGATATCCAAACAAGCCCTCACCGTCCTGCAGGCTGCAACTGGAGATGAGACAGTGGCGGTAGATTTGGCACAAGAAGTAGAAATTGATTCAAAGAAGGAAAATGGAACATTCATCAAAAGAAAGATGTCCAGTCATAAAGGATAACTAAAACTAAAATTGTACCTTTTCTGTCTCTTTGTTTTCTCTTTCTAGCTACCGTTCGACCATCCAATTCACACCGATAAGTTTTCTGAATTCACACCGATAAGTTGTTTGTCTTTATGGTTGGTGAAAAGGCTGTAAGTTAGTTTCATTATCTAAAAAATACTCGCTGTGCACAAGATTTTATAATCTTTTTAAAGTAAGGTGTATATATAGACAAAATAAAATTAATTCCTGTGGAAAGTCATGCGAGTAATAATTCTTTTGAGTACAATTCATCTGGTTGGATCCAACTTATCTACTGGATATGTAAGTTCCTTTTTTTTTGTTTTTGTGATTGGACGAAAGAAACACATACCATCAGTCGCACAGATGTACACCACGAATACGCCGTTTTAATACATATCCTATATGTGGTAAACAATTTTTTTCCATGATCTAGTATCTTCTATGCTTATACAAAGGGGATCACAGTTAAAGAGGTGGCATTATTACTTAAACCATCATCATTAACGGCTGAAAACAATCATCTATAACGGTGATTGTACTTGTAATATAGTAATATATACTTCTTTCAGTTCCACTTCTGAACATAATCTCATTATTTACCTACGAGTAATTATTTAGCGTGTATCTTTCCTGTTGTGCCAATATTAAATACCTTTAAACTCAGCGTTTCTCTCATATTAAAAACCAAAACAGCATTGACTACAAGGGATAAACTTCTCTAAAATATTTAATAATTGGCAAAATTTACTACAGCACACCCAAAATTCGTGTAATTGGTTGGAGGACACCACAAAATCATGTTACTGGTATGGGACACCACAAAAATCGTGTAATTTCTTGAGAGACTATGGAGTGATTAATTTATAATTTCTAGGCAAAAAGGAAAGAGAGAAATTTAAGAAAGACCAGTTTGCCCCTGGTGAAAAAAAACTCATAGACTGTGGGGATAGATTCCAAGCAAAAAGTAGAAGTTGAGGTGGTCGACGGGGCGGCAATCTCAGAGCACGGAGCCTGCCTCCTTGCCGCTCGACCAGTTTGGACTACAATAGTGGCCGTAGCGCGGTTGGAATAGCGGCACCGTGCACCCCACCAGCTGCCGCTCCGTCTCCGCCTCCTTCTCCGCCACCCTCCGAGCAGCGCCCCACGCGGCGGGAGGGCTCGGCTACTTCGGCCGCCCGTGACGGAGGACGAGGGACGAGAGGAATGAGATGAGCCGGTTGACACTGGGCGGCTACGGCGGGGGCGCGCCAGCGGCGGCAGATGTGGTCGGCTGGGTGGTGCGGGGGAGGAGTGTGGCCAGATTGAGGCCGAGTGACGGCTTGGAAGAGGGCGGCACCTAGGACGAGGGCGAGGCGGTGACCTCCATTGCAGCCTCGCGCGTCGTCATCGCAGTGAATTCTGCCCTGTCTTCTCCTCCGGGTGGTTGCTCGTGTCGCAGCGGTGGTGGCCGTTTTGCGCCACGGTGGCATGTGGTTGTGTGGATTTGTTACTTTTTTTTTGTTTGTTATTTGGGATTTCTGTATCTAAAAACAAAAGGTAAATTGGTCTTTCTTGAATTTCTCTCTCCCCCTTTTGTTCGGAAATTATAAATTAATCACTTCAGTGTTCTCTAGCAAATTAAATGATTTTTATAATGTCCTATAGCAGAAACACGATTTTACGGTGTCCTTTAACCAATTATATAAATTTTAGATGTCCTGTAAGAAATTTTGCCTTAATAATCTCTTGAACGACAGAATTTTCATCCAACGACCCACAAAACGGTTCAACAACATAAAATAAGAAACTCTAGGGAGTAGCATATTAGCATCTCTGCATTTGAGAAGCTGTACAGCTCATGGCCTCATGGAACAGGTGCGTGCGTTGCATATTACCATCTTGCCACGTGCCAACAGACAACAATAAAGGAGTAAACATACGTATCCATTTGATCGTATAGACATATACCACGTGCTTCACAAGAAACTACCAGAAGAATGCACACATATACAGAAAACCCGATCGATGTTACCTACTGTACCAATTAATAACACTAAGAACCACAATTAGGGATGCTGCTGGAGGAGGGAGACAGTAAAATATAACTTGAGATGCCAAAAGTTAAGCAACACCAAGCGTCTATATAAGTTCTTCTGTTATTCTCTTTATTTTTCTTTGACAAAGAGACAAGATGATTCATACCAACAGAAACATCAACAGTGTTATAACAGAATCGTGGGTGCGTAATTCCCTTCATGAATAACATTCAAATCTTGATTTCCACAGCCACAATTATGCAACTGTAAATGTGCTTTGAATATAATTTTACTCAAGTCAAAAATTTACCATTTATTTCACTACTTAAAAAACATTTTTGGTGACACCCCTTTATTTTTGCAGGTGGCCTAAAATCAAACACATCTACGAAAATACACTAGAGGTCCCGGTTACTAACCACTTGTGAAAATAGATTTCTCATAGACGATTATCTTAGGAGGGCTCGCTGTGAAAATAGTGTTTTCATCTTGTTGTACTTCCTCAATCCCACTCTATAAGGCGCATCCAAACTTAACACGGTCACCAAAACTAATATTTGACTTATAAATTTTCATATACTATAATATTTGTAGCACACTACTATAGAACTGCTAAATTATACCGTCTTATTAATGTCGGTTGAGAAAAACTCGGTACTAATAGGCGGTTTTCCATCCACACATCCGGCCCACGCCCTCTACGGACAAGAACCAGCACTAGTGACACCACATCAGTGTCGCTTCTAGTACCCAACTGGCACTTATTATGGAGGGACAATTAGTATCGGTCTATATAACTAGCTAACACTGATATCATACTCATTAGTGCCAGATCGTTGCTATAACCAGCACTAATAAGAATTTTCAGTGGTAAAATTTTTAAATTTGGGTTAGAGTTATCATTGCTGGTTCTAGCTATGATTCGGTACTCATAAGTGTCTTATTTGTGCCTGTTCTAGCTATGAACCGGGACTGATGGACCCTAGCCATATTATTGCCGGTTTCAGATATGAACAAAACTTTGCTCGTATGAACTTGAATTGAGACAAATTGTATATGAAAATTTTAGCTCTCGATGAGACCTATAATTTCATAGTTGATAACCTTTTCATTTGAAGTCTTTTAGGTTCTCAAATCCATGATTGATATCTCGATTAAGAAGGCTCAAAAGAAAAAATTATCCATTTGCTAATAGCATTGATGCGTAGTGCACACGAGAGGGAAAGGTCTTAGGTTCGAATCCCCGCAATGATAAGATAGTTTGACTTGAAAAAAAAGGTATTAGCAGTTGGGGGTTGTATATATAACGGGTAAGAATGGTAGTAGTACTCGAAAATATATTTTTTTTCTATCCCAAATTTTGAATTTGGATCTCTATTATTAGTGTCAGTTTATGGCTACAACCGAGACTGATAAAGTCTCATCAGTGCCACTAATGGCTCCTCCTCATTAGTGCCTAAAATTTAGTGCCGGTTGGAGAAACAGCATTGATGAGGTTTCCAACCGATACTAAAGATATTTTATATAGTAGTGGCAACAAATTCATAAGCACATGAAAGTAAATTCAAATACCAATCTAATAATTTTACTACTACAAAACATATCTATAGAGACGGCTAGAATCGATTTTCGCAGGTGGCTAGAGCGATTGCCTACAACCAATCGATTTTCACAGGTGGCTCCACCCCTGCCCGTAAAAATCGATTTTTACAGTTAATCATATAAAATATAAAGAGAGTTGCTGTGAAAATCTATTTTTCGCAAGCGGTGCCATAGGACCCGATTGTGCAAACATTTTTAGGCAAAAAAAAAATTTAGATCCAATCGTGTCCTCGGATTTAAATCACATATAATTCCACAATCACAAATACACAAAAAAAATTCACAAATCCCGAGCACACAACACACCAGTGCTTACAGAATCAAAAACAGGAAAAAAATCACCGCCGCCGAACATAGGAGAATGGCATCCTTGGTGAGGTCGAAGACGTCGCCTTCAGCGCCTCCACGAAATCCTCTCCTTGTCGTGTGATCATCGTCACCGTCGCCGAGCGACAGCAACGAGCCCCCTCGCCACTGCCACCATCGGCCCCCACAACTAGCAACGCCGCCGCCAGATCCAGGAGGTCCAAATCCAGAGCTCCGGCTGCACGGCCTCCATGCTCCTCTCCTCATCGCGTGGTCGTCGTTGTCGTCACCGTCGCCGAGCCGCGCGAACGAGCCTCCTCGCCGCTGCCGCCATTGGGCCCCACAAACAGCACTGTCGTCGCCAGATCCAGGAGGTCCAGATTTGGAGCTCCGGCGGCACAGTCTCCACGAGCTCCTCTCCTAGTCATGCAGTCGCCGTCACCGTCTCCATCGCCCATCGCCGAGGTCCGCACCGAGCCCCTTCCATCTATAAAAATAACTCTATTTTTATAGTCAGATTACTAGGGGTTTAGAAGTAAAGAGTATGTCATATTTTTACATATGAGGTTTCTTTTTATCCGTTTTTAAAAATAAAGTGAGGGTGTCGATAAAAATATTTTTTTTATAGTGTACTTTAAAAGTTAAATTTTAAAATACGTGCGGTTATTATTCAGTGGGACCGAGCGAGTATATGGTAAAGGAAATGGGCACAAAGGGACACGTCTTTGTTATGCGTATGTAATAGTGTGGGTACACGTGTCTTTCACATAACCGGAAAAGAAAAACAAAAGATGATTCGCAAACCAGCCGTCTATATTTGTTCTTCGCCTGCCATGAGCGGAATCAAACTCTCTATCCGTTGTTCCTAAGAAACTAGACGATAGAATTAAGCTAGGAAAACGTGCTTAGTGGAATAATGGCCATGGAGACCACGAAGAGAGTGGCCATCGTGGGCGCCGGCGTGAGCGGCCTCACGGCGTGCAAGCATGCCCTGGAGCGAGGCTTCCGCTGCGTCGTGTTCGAGGCCGACGAGGCCGCCATCGGCGGCGTGTGGGCGCACACGCTCGCGTCCACGCGCCTCCAGACGCCGCGCTTCTTCTACGAGTACTCCGACTTCCCGTGGCCGCCGGCCGTCGCCGACGCGTTCCCGGACCACGACCAGGTGGTCGACTACCTGCGCTCCTACGCGCGCCGCTTCGGCGTCCTCGACCGCGTCCGCTTCGGCTGCCGCGTCACCGGGATGGAGTACGCCGGCGTCGATGACGACGAGCTCATGGCGTGGGACAGCTGGTCAGGCAACGGCGAGGCCTTCGGCGACGGCCGCGGCGAGTGGCGTCTCACCGTGCAACACGGCGGCAACGGCTACGTCGAGACGCACGCCGCGGACTTCGTGGTGCTCTGCATCGGGCGGTTCAGCGGCGTGCCGGACACGCCGGCGTTCCCGCCGGACCGAGGCCCGGAGGCGTTCGACGGCGCGGTTCTCCACGCCATGGAGTACTCCAGCTTGGGCGCCGCGAAGGCCGCCGCGCTGACCAAGGGGAAGCTCGTCACCATCGTCGGCTACCAGAAGTCGGCCGTCGACATCGCTGCCGAGTGCGCCGACGCCAACGGCGCGGCGTGCCCGTGCACGATGCTGTACCGGACGAAGCGGTGGATCGTGCCGGGCAACTACGCCTGGGGCGTCCCCATCGAGTTCCTCTTCCTCACACGCTTCGCCGAGCTGCTGTTTCACAAGCCAGGGGAGGGTGTCCTGCTCACCATTCTGGCCACCATTTTGACACCCTTGGTATACCAAATACCCATATGCTTTTTCATATGCCTCGATGTAATTTTTTAACGCTAGTTTATTTGTTGCATATATCTCGATATGCCTAATACTTGTGACTGTTTCTACTTGTAGTATTATACTACAGTATTATTAGTAGAATTATATTAATTTTGTATTATACTACGTACAGCAAACATGTTCTGATGCACTTTACCCTTACTTGATGTGATCAGAGATGGCTGATCTCCAAATTTGTGGAGAGCTACTACGCATGGGCAGTGCCGACGAGGAAACTGGGCATGGTGCCGGACCACAGCATCTTCCAAGCGATGGCCTCATGCTTGATCGCAATAATGCCGGCCAAATTCTACGAAAAGATCGAGCAAGGAAGCATCGTTCTGAAGAAAGCCAAGAGCTTCACCTTCTGCAGAGAAGGCGTGTTTGTGGAAGGCGAATCCGCGCCGATAAAGAGCGACGTCGTCATCTTCGCCACCGGTTACAAGGGTGACCAGAAACTCAGGGAGATGTTCACGTCGCCACTGTTCAGAAGCATCGCCACTGGATCACCTTCCAATATTGTTCCTCTCTACAGGTTCATCCAACTTATTTCCTCACGCCTTTGAGACTTTGACAATAACATTGAGAAATTCTACGTTTTATCATCGACATGCAGGTTCTATTGATTCCTGTTATCGAAACGAAACTAAAAGTTTGTCCTTGTTAATGTACTAAATTGATGTCTACATGGTACCTAATCATCACAGGCTATGCATCCATCCAAGAATCCCTCAGCTTGCAATCATCGGCTACTCGGAGAGCTTGGCTGACCTACACACATCTGATATGCGTTGCAAATGGCTGGCGCATTTCATGCACGGTGGGTTTAGGTTACCTTCGATAAAAACCATGGAGAAAGACATCGAGGAGTGGGACGAGTACATGAAGCGCTACTCGCACAAGCATTTCCGACGATCTTGCGTCGGATCAATCAATATCTGGTACAACGATCAGCTGTGCCGGGACATGGGGTGTGAGCCGAGGAGAAAGAAGGGGTTCTTGGCTGATTTGTTTGTGCCATATGGACCTGCAGATTATGCAGGTATCAACATGAGAAAGTGAACTGCGTTTGTTTTGTGATTTTTGATCATGCAACGTTGATAGGTGACAACGACGATGGCGTGACGGCGGCTGTAAAGATCATCAGCTGAGAGTTAGGAGATCAAGTACAACTGCACAGAGACTAGATTGGGTTGCAAGTGTGGATCAGTGAACGAAATATCACGTGTGTAGGATTTCGACTGCAATAAGCATGTGCTCAACAGCTTGCACGAGCTTGGTGGAGACACTATAAAAAATGATTTTCGCCGATGCCCCCTCTAGATTTTGTAGGCAACCCATATGAGATGGCACCTGTAAAAATAGTCAGGTAGGGCCTACCATGTGTCTCTTGCGAAAACTAATAGGCCTGCCTATGTAACTAGGGCTATTTACATAGGCAGGTCTCTTCAGTGCCCACCTATAGAAATGCATGTTCTCATAGGCGGTTACTTAAGTGGCCCGTCTAAGTAAATAGTCCATTTAAATAGGCGGGCCACTTAAACGTCTGTCTATAGAAATTGATTTTTACGGATGAGCATTTAAGTCATCCGCCTATAAAAAGCGATTTTTACAGGCGGGTGCTTAAGTAGCCAATCTTTACAAATCAATTTTTAGAAAATATAGATATCTACACCTAACTTGTTTATATAAAGTCAAATGAAGACAATTTATATCAAAATTATAGAACACGACAAGATCTACAACTTTTTTTAGTTTTCAACCTTTTCATTTGAGACCGTTTAGGGGTCCAAATATTCGTTACAAAATCTCAAATCTAGTTTTATAAAATCTCATATTTACGTTTGGTAGATGACATTTCCATTTAAAACCATTTAAAGTGTCAAATAAGTATTACAAGTTTTGGAGATGTAAGTCAAAAAAATATCATCTTGTATCTAGACAAGTGCTTGATGGTGAGATAGTAAGAGGGCAACCAGTAGAGAGAGGTTTTGGATTCAAGTCCTCATATCGCACGTGTACATATTTCAGGCGAAAAATCATGTGACCCGTGACTTGTGTGTGGGCCTCGTATATGGGCATGTTAAGTGGCCCGCCTGTGAAAATCGTTTTCACAGGCAACCTTTTACCCACTTGTGTAGATAGCCCTCTTTTATTAGAGGCGGGCGTTATAAATATATTTTGTCCGCCTCTAGAAATGGTTTTTTAAAGTAGTGAGAAGATACACTAGTGTCTTCCTAATAAATGTTGAGTGGATGTTCTTAACGGTGTTCTTAATTATCTATGATTGACCGGAGGCAAAGCTCCAATTCTACTAATAGTGTACCTGCTTCTTGTACCTGCTGCACCACTATTTGAAAAATAAATATAATAGTGGTGCAGCAGTTTTGTGGCCCTTAGGTTGGTGAAGAGGATTCGGGCAGCTTCGTTTTAAGTGCACTACTACAGAAATGATTTGTGTAGGTCTTAGGCATTTCTTTTCACAGGCGAGATGGGGCAGTGGGGATTCGGGCATCTTCCTTTTAAGGTGTACCACTCCTTTGCCGTTCAGAAGCAACATGCAACATGAAACAAGCTGCAATAAAGTACTTCTAGCTTATCGTGGTAAAAAAGAAGTTAGATATAGTATTGCAATACTAATAATATAGTTTGTGATCTGAGACCACATGGTTCAAACGTGTTGATGCTTTTTTTGATCACGTGATGAGAATCATCTAAAACTTTACCATGTAGGGAATTGCCAATCATCTTGATCCTGAGAAGCTCTTGACCAAGATAGGTTTTACAATTAAAACCGGCTAGCGGAGCCAATTCCAATAGATTGAGATAAACACCCATCTCGTAGGCAGAACGGAAGGTTTACGTGACAAACCTACAAAGAGATAACTCACAATCTCGCAGCGAAGGTGGAATGATTTATGGTGCAAATCAACAAAGATGAACGAACTAGGCTATAACTAGAAAAAAAAATAGAAGTAGAATTGAAAGAACGATTCAATTAACTAATTGGATGTTGTATTATTGGTTGATCGAGAGATTGTCAATTTAACCGGCCATAGCCCTTATAAAGGGATTGGTCTTGCATTCTCTAAGCCTTTTTCACGTCTTATTAAGGTTAGAGACCAATTAGGACTCAAAAAACTCCATGCACGTCTAAGGAAACATGAGAGAAACTTTAACCGGACTTGGACTCATCCTGCTAGTCCGACCGTCGGGCCGGCCTGTCTAACTGCTCGCACGCCACCGGTCCGACAGGCACCAAAGGGTGGTCGAACTGGCCTCATATATATGGCTCAGATCTTCTTTCCAAATTTGGCTTCCATATTCTGTATATTTCTTTAGTGTGAAATTCGGGTGTTAACACATGCCCCTTGCCTTTTTGGTAAACTTGAGAGCCAAAAAGTATAAAAACACGGGTCTGAGGACAATAAACCATTATCGGCCATATAAACCCCTTAAGCATCCTTCCAAGCACTCAGGAAGTATTTCTTGAGGTATTTCCTGTTAATCGCTCTTTGAAATTGTTCTCCTTGCAATGTTTCAATAAAATATGCATTCCCATGAGCGATTCCAACTATCCGGTAAGGACCTTCCCAACTAGGTGACCATTTGCCGAATTCCTTGCTTTTAAAACCCAATGAAAAAAATCGTTTTTCACACTAAATCCCTGATCTGAAACGATTTTGCTTTAACTCTTTTGTTATAGGTTTTGGCTACTCTTCTTTTATCCTTCTCAACCACTTTCAAAGCCCTCAAAAGTTTATCGGTCATTTCATCAAGATTGTCCATCATCAATGCTTTGTAATTATCAACCGATAAATCGTCTTGTTTGACTAATCTTAGAGAGCCAAGATTCATCTCAACCGGTAAATTGGCTTTTAATCCATAAACTAATATAAAAGGGTTAACCTTGGTGGCACCATGTCTAGATATCCTATGAGCCCATAATGTCTTAGAAAGCATCTCATGCCACCTCTTAGGATGTTCCTCTACCTTTTCTTGATTAGTTTCAATAAAATCTTATTACTTGACTCGGTGTGATCATTAGCATGAGCGTAGTAAGGAGAAGAATTTAACAATTTAGTACCATAAGATTTAGCCATATCTTTCACCTCCTTAGAAATAAAAGAAGAACCTTGATCCGTAGTTACAGTTTGAGGAATGCCGAATCTATGAACAATGTGCCTCGAGATAAAATCAATTAACTCTTTATGTGTCATATTGTTAAGAGGCATGGCTTCGGCCCACTTTGTGAATTAATCTGTTGCCACCAACACGAACACGAACTCAAACCACATCTCACCTTCAGTTATTTCTTCTTTTGGATGCTCCCTAGAGGCTTCATGCTCACTCAGAAGAGCCTCTTCTTCTATTTCCTCGTGAACTGAAACACTATCTGCAGTATACTGCAGCTCCTCCATGATCTTGGTGCCACGTTGTTCTATTACATAGGACTCTGAATTAGCTGTAGATGTGCCGTGGGTTTCCGCAATTATTTCCTCTTTAGTGCTTGCAGCTACTATGCCAACACCTCGACGGCGTGCGCTCATGCATGACCATACCGATACTATTTTGAAGAAGAAGGATGTAATTGTCCAACAAAATCTAAAGTCTAATCTCTGAACGGCCATGGTTTGATAATTAGATTCAACATGGTGGCAGGTGCCAACTCAACATTGCCAAACTTTTGACAAGCTTCATATCCTCTAATAATAGTTGAAACAATCATCAATTATCCTTGGCCAATAGAAACCGGCTCTCCTCAATAGCCAATTCATCTTGTGGGCCGATTGATAAGTTCCATAAATCCCCTTGTGAACTTCTCCCATTTCAATTTTAGATTGATCATTATCTAGACACTTCAATAACGTTCCATTTATATTTCGGCGATATAAATCATTGTCAAGCAAAGTAAACTTAAAAGCTTGTCGCTGAATTTTCCGACCAACATTGCAACTAAGATTTGTCAAATATTCGATCAAAGTGATTCTCCAATCGCTAGTATGATCAATAGTGCATATAACCGAATTAGGACTTAATTCGGCCTTCGAAGTGCATACATAGTCATGTCCCCTAGTCCTCTGCTGAGACCCGGTTGGACCGGCTATACAAAGCCAGCTGGACCGCAGTTGGTTCCCGATTCGACCGACCATCAGGCACCGGTCAGACTGCCCATGGTCTGTAATCTCGCCAATTTCGCCCAAACTTTTACAATCAAGCATTGGCTTTTTCAGAATGTGAAATAAGCCTCTTTTGACATTATAACCAGATGCTTGTTGCGCCAAGTCATTGGCTCTTGAATTTTTCACTCTAGAAATATATCTAATGATGGAATCATCAAAATTGATAATAATATCTAAGCATTGATCCAAATACCTATTTAGTGACCCATCAAAACATTGATACACACCAGCAACTTGTTGTACTACTAATTGTGAATCACCAAACGCTTTTAGGTGTTTAGCATCAATAGCTTTCATCACATGTAAAACGAATAGCAAATCATCATATTTGGCTTGATTGTTAGTACAAGAATATTCTAAACGAACCAATGTTTCAAAGATAGCACAATTGGACAAAATTAATACTACACCTATCCCTTGTCCTCCCTTGTAAGAAGAACCGTCAAAATAAAGTTTCCAATGTGTAATATCAATCATGTGAACCTTACTATTATAATCAACGTCAACGTGATGATCCATAATAAAATTAGCTACAATCTGGCCTTTCATATCAGACTCATAAACCAAATCATATTCAATTAAAGTATATGCCTACATGCCAATTCTTCCACTCAAAATTGGCCTTTGCAACATGTATTTTATAACATCAATTTGACAAGTAACTATGCAAGTACAAGATAGAAATTAATGTCTCACCTTGGTGCAAGCATAGTATAAAGATAAATAGAGTTTTTCCATGAACACATACCTTGCTTTGGCATCAATTCAGTGACGGCTCAAAAATGTGATGGTGTGCTCCCTTCCATCGACTTCTTGTGTCCAAACGGCACCAATGACATTATCTTCACCGGCGATATACAACCGAAACAGAATTTCGGCTTTAGGCGCTCTCACCAAGGGAGGTGACAACAAGTACCTTTTGATTTCATTAAACGTCTCTTGTTGTTTTGCCTTAAAGCAACATTGGCGTCTTTCTTTAACTGAAGTATAGGAACAAAAGCATCGATCTTGCTAGACAAATTAGATATGAATCTTAAATAATTTACCTTGTCCAGCAACTTCTAAACTTTCTTCTTGCATGTCAGCGCTTTAAACTCTCTAATCTTTTCTATCTTCCTACGATCAATCTCAAAAACTCTTTCATACATCATGAACCTTAAGAACTTTCCCGCCAACACACCAAAGGCACACATGAGTAGATCCATCTTCAAACCATACCGGTACATACTCTCAATAATCAAGTGAAAATCGACAAAATAACCATCCATGCCATCTGATTTGACAACAATTGTCGATGTTTTATATTGGCAATGATGGATATGGGGCTATGCGTCGGACCTAAAGCTAGATGGATTCCAAATACAAGACGAGTTATACTGGTTCAGGTCCTCAATGTAAGGTAATAACCTACTCCATTTGTGGTGTATTGCTTTCACCGTATGTTATATGATTGTGGTTGTTGTTCCTCAGAGGTATCCCTACCTCCCTTATATATGATAGGGGTAAGGGTTACAGGGTAGGAAACCCAACCAGATATGACCTAGGGCTCCATGCAATACTCGGCTAGGACAATATCTCTTTTCTTGTCGTGCAAGTTAACATGAAGACGAGTCCTGCTCTATTCCTAATTACATGGGCTAGCCCACCTCCTAGTTGGGTGGCCGTATTTGCCTCCTGTTAGGGTACTCGGGACCCATGTCCTCCACAGTAGCCCCTGAGACCTTCATAGTCAAGTCACAGCTTGCCGCCGAGAACTCTTCCTCCACGGTGAAGAAATTCCTGAGTGACATCTTCCCGAGTACTCATTATCCCGAGTGCCTTTCTTTCCGAGTCTGCTTTAGCTGACAATGAGGCTATGAAGGGCTTCATGTAAACTATAAAATAGTGTGCACCGAATAGATGCACCTATTAGGTGTAGCTTTCGACTCTATGCTTAGTTGTGAAGCAACTCATACAGTCAGAAACATTAACCTTTAAGTTTTCCCGAGTGAAAATTACCCGGAAGTATAACTCTTCAGTCATTTATGACCAGAATTTTGCTCATGGCAATTAGGCTGAATTTATAAGCCTTTAATCAATATGGACTCAGGCCCAATGCATGATGAGGTATACTTGAGAGATATCTGCATTTCAATGTTATCGGAGGCCAACCGTCGATCCTTTAAGGACATATCCTCAATACCTTGAAATAATCGAGATACCCAAATGTAATACACCCGGCTATTGACTTACCATGAAGCGTATTTGATTATTTAATAGAAATCTTGTAAAATAACACCTGCATCGCTATTTTAACACGACTAGCGGGCAACCCAATAAGGCATGCTATTTGAGAAACCTTTTTCCAACCCACTACCGAATAGGCCGACCCAAACCGACATATCTAGCGTGGCCCTTTATATATAAGAGAGAGAGAAGAAAGATTCTCTTCTTCCTCATTCGTGTGCCCCTTCAACTCTCCAGCTCCCGCGCCTCTTCGTCTTCCATAAAATTCACGCGTGCTTTCCGCCTCTGAGCTCTTAGGGTTTCCACACTTGAGCCAGCAGATCTAGATTAGATCAATTTGCTCCCACAGTTTTTAATCCTCTGCAGCCCTTAGACTTCCCCCAATCCACTCCTTGAACCCCAGATCCAGCCATGTCTGCTTCATCCTCTGAATCTGTGTCGTTGCCATCTGGGGAATGTCAGACCTCGACCTCCTCCGGATACCGGCTATAGGAGCTCATGAAAGAGGGAGTACTGCCGGCAAAGGAGATCATTGGGTAGCACGCAGCCGCCGGTGATCTTTTCCCAACCCCCGAAACTCATGAAGTGGTTGTTTTTGTCTTTCTTCCATCTAGGCTTCGCTCTTCCTTGTTCTGATTTCTTTTGCAGACTGCTCGAGTATTATCAGATCGAGTTGGTCCATCTCAATTCCAACTCCATCCTTCAAATTTCTGTTTTTGTTAATCTCTGCGAGGCTTACCTCAGAATTCTAATAGAATCAGATTGGCTAGGAAAGAGGCTCTTTGGATATCTACAGTCACAGAAGGATTATATTGTGTCGTAGGCACCTAATTTCTTGGTGTACTAACTACCATGGGTTGTCTAAGATGTTCTACATGCATCCCATGTTTTCCCGTAAAATTTTTTGACAGAAAGGAGTGTGTAGCATCAGAATCAAAAAGTACTGTTGCAGGAATTGAATTAACAAGGAACATACCCAAAACAACATCTAGAGTAGCTTGAGCTTCCTCTATAGTAACATGGTTGACTCTTGCCTTAGTTGTATTGGCATTGCTCTGTCCTGGCATAGGTTTTGTTGCTTAGCATCGAGACTTCGAACACTTGGCCTGATTCATTGCAGTTGTAGCACACCAATGTCTTGCCATCCTTGTCCTTCATGGGTGGCTGATTCTAATTTGAGTTTGATGTTGGGTGCTGGGTAACTTGAGCGGCTGGCCTATTGGCTTTACTATTGTTGCCATTATTGTTGTTGTAGTAGGGATGTTGCGAACGAGCATTAGTGGAAGAAGATCCTCCACCTGTTGCAACTTGAGGTGCAAGACACAGCCTCTAGCTACTTCCGTGCTACACCTTAAAACTGGCTATCCTACGTTTCCTTTGTTCCATCCTATTATGTTTGTCCTCCTGACGAATAACCTTGTCCACAAGCTTCTTGAAATCAGCATAATCTCTAGAGATCAGCTGAACTGATAGCTCGACATTCGACCCTTCTAAAACCTTCTCTTGCCTCTCGTGATCAGTGCTCACATCCTCCGGGACATAGCGTGCAAGGCGGATGAACTCATAAAGGAATTCGATGACCGAGTGGTTTCCTTGCCTGAGCACCCTAAACTTCCTCTTCTTGACGGCGACTACTCCAATTGGGATATGGGTCTTCTTAAAAGCTGCAGTGAACTCTGCCCAGGTGATAGGTTGTTCTACAGTCTTGCTGGTGTGGAAATGATCCCCACCATTCAGATGCGGATCCATGCAGCTGGTGTGAAGCGAATAAGACCTTCTCTTGATCAAGGCATTGGAGAATATCTAAATTTTTCTCCACTACATGTAACCAATCACCTACTTTCATTGGGTTGGTAGTGCTAGAAAAAGTCGGTGGCCTGACACGAAGAAATCCTGCAAGCTTGTTCTGAGGCAGAGCAGCATGAACATTTTGTTTATTTCCTCCTTGTTCCCTCTGGTTCTGCATCTGTTGCACCATCAGGTTCATGAGCTGGGTCTGATGGGCCATCACTTGGGCTATCGTTGGATTCTTAGCCATAGGTAGCGGTCCATTGGGAATAGCTACTGACTGAGTGTGTCATCCTCTACTGTCCTGATTCTGAGTCATCGTACAACGGGTATTCACCATCTGAGGAAACTAAGGGTAGCAAAGAAAAGAAAAGAGAGGAAACCTCTTAGACCAAGACAAAGTTAACTAAGCTTTCATTTATTCATGCTCTAAGCTGGATAAAATTACATGTAAGTTGAAGACTTCGCCTGCGTAGGCTGACACACACACAAACTTAAACTCATGCAACTATATCATCCAACCATGTGATATAGACCACACACTAAACCCACACACAAAAACAAAATTAGGCAAACAAAACTAACACAACGTTCTATGGGTAGGGACTCTATCGGGGCGAAGCACTTCTTCTTGCGTTGGAATCATAGTCAGAATCATCTGTTTCTCCCCACTCCAGAATGGAACGGCTCCTTGATCCACTTATGGTTGGTTCCTCTGAAGCTATGCTTCTATCTGACTCCTCTTAATACTCTTCCTTGCTATCCAATTGGACCAACAGAATTCTCCAATCCTTAGCAGAATATTGTGTTAACGCCAAAATTTGGTACGATTCATATCGGGCTTGGTTAAAGGAAAAAGATTGGGTCAGCCAATGGAAGTTCATCTGGAAGAGACCAAGTTTGGAAAGGAATCGTGAAGACCACGGTATGGCAGTTAATTACCTTATCTATTTAGGTAGTTTTAATACTTTTTAGATAAACCTGATCTCGTGTCTGATCAGGGCTTGTAATTTTCCTTTTCTAGATAGGAAACTCCTGTTTCGTGTTCGATCAGGACTGTAGCAAACTCGGGGTATAAATACGTATGCCCGGGGACCTTGTAATCTATCTAAACGATCAATACAAATTCGGCGCATCGCCACCCTCTTCAACGGGTCCTTGCCTCTCGAGCCGGGCTGCATCGGTTAGGTCCGAACTCCTGTGAGAGGGTAAGTCTCATTACCCCGACTATCTATTGGCCAGGACTTCCTCGGTTGGGTCCGATATTCTAGTCGATCTATGATAGTCGGCTTACCATGGTGTATCTATTCTGTCTACGGCTGCATCAGTTGAGTTTGATCTCTTAGGCTGAGTCGGTATACCACATCACGCGTGCATAGTTTTCATCGGTTTACTGGGGATAGTTTATCGTCGGTTTATGCTACATCGGTTGGGTCCAACCTACTAAACTGAGTGATAAGTTGTTCCTGCTAGGCCGATGGTTTCTGTGCAAGCGTCTTATCGGGATGTATAGCCGATAAGTTATCATATACATCACGATTGCATTAGATTTATCGGCTCATCGAGGTTCTTTTATCATTGTTAATCTGTGCTACATCAGTTAAGTTTGAACTACTAGATTGATAGTGATAGATTTATCCTTGCTGAGTCGATAGGTTTTATGCGATGTTCTATCGGAGTGCATAGCCGATAGGTTATCTTTACTATATAAAGCCGACTGCATTGTCTTGATCATTTTGCCTATCTGCTCTACCATCGGCTTCCAGCCTATGTCTACATGTTTTTTCTGGTAGTCGGCTAGTTTGTGTACCTATATCATCATCGGCTTTCCGGCCGATGTGCATGTTCTATCGGCTGGTTTATTATTTATATTATCATCAAGCACAGGCTGATTTATTTATTTATATCGTTATCGGTTTCTTAGCCGATACACAAGTGCTGTTGGCAGTCGGGCAATTGGCTCAAGGGAAATCGGTTGGCAGGATTCTTATCAGCCGATTGTTTCTCACAAGTACCCGGGCGTGGGCACGAGCGAGGACCCGGGCGCGGGTAACACATTGGTAGTCAGGCAGTCAGCTCGAGGGAAGTTAGCGGGCTCTATCTTTATATTATTATCGGCTTCTAGCCGATATACAAGTACTATCGGCAGTCGGCTGGTAGCATCCTTATCGTCCGATTGGTTCTCATGAGGACCTGGGCGCGGACACGGACGAGTACCCAGGCGCGGGCACGGACGAGTACCCGAGCGCAGACACGGATGAGGACCCAGGCGCGGGTAATACATTCAGTGCGGCGCTAACAATTACTGATCACTGATCTAATATTTTCTATCTCCTTGTCAATTGCGGGGTCAAATTAACTGGCACGCCTACGAACCTCAATATTTTAGGACCTGCACTGGAGCTAAGCAGATCTCCCAGGCCTTCGCGTGTCTCCAAGGCGCCGGACGGCCCCGACGGTTTTCGGCGTCAACACATTGTCAGTTAGCATACCTATGTGCTAGTAGCAAGCTGAAGACGGGAAGGTGGACGGGTTCTCTTCTTGCGGTAGTGCGGATTCTAGCTCATCCAGGCGACGCTTCTCCCTTTAACTCAGCTATCTCCTTTCATAAACTATCCACTTGATCTTGCAGTATGCAAATCTTGACTCGATTGGTGTCCTCACGGTTGTGAACTACAATCATTACATCAGCATGTGCATTGTCCATAGCACTCAATGTCCTCACCAAGTGTTGCATCGCCGAACTGTTCTCAGCCTCGGGACACTGATAGGAACTATATCCCTGTGGGTCCTAGATGGATGGTAACGGTAAGCCGTGTTCTTCAACCGAGTGGCATGCTGATAGCAAAGTTCTTCAATTGTTGTTAAAGCCACTTCCTGGCATGCATGACTGTAATTCCTTCCTCCAGTCTTGAAGATCATTGATAGAACCCCTTCACGACCACTTGTCATTGTAAAATCAACACGACACTTCTCGGGTCATGGGTAATCCGTCGATACTCCAGCGTCAAATTGAATCCAATTGCAGAAGTCATATCTCAAAGATCCTTGACAAAACCTCCAACTCCAAACAAATACAGCGGCTCGTAGCTCGACATCTAAAGAAAGACATAGAGAGACCAAAATATTATTTGTTCCTCAAAATTTATTTTGAAAATCCTTTCAGAACACTTTTCCAATCAAAAGATTTCTTTTTTCTCAAGAATATTTTTCTAAAAGTAAATGGTTTTCGAAAAGGAAAGAAAAAAATTTATATCTTTTCTTTTAGAATTTAAAGAGAAAGGAAGGAGACGAGTCTTAATAAATTTTTTTTTTGATTCAGAAGGCTTCGATGGGCTACCATTTGGCTTGTCCTACTGTCAACCTGGCTCTGATATCAAGTTGTCACGCCCAAAATTTCCATCCAAAATTCCAGCATGCTATGTGTATTTAATCCCTTTCCAGAAATCAGCCGAGGTATGCAACGACATAATTGATAAACAGAGTACACAACCATATATGTTAAATAACGAGTGCAATTATTACAAAAGTGGATAGAACCTCTCCAACTAAAATAACTCTATAGCAATGGAAAATATAAATATCTAACATAGCATCTCCACTCCACAAGCATCTTAACTAGGCGCCAGCTTAGTCCTCTATATCACCTTCATCACTGTAGAACTCTTCCTCTAATGACATTGATTATAGCAAGGTGAGTATATGGAATTCTCTGCAAGTCACACAGTAAAATACAAGTATGCACAGGGTATAAAAAGGTATGCATAATTGGGCTATTTTGCCCACATGATTAAGTAATTAAGCAATAATGAACAACCTTTCCTAATTGAACAGGCCCATTCTCCATACCCAGAGATTAACTTAAAACATCTCTCCATACTCGGAGATTCCATGTTATCCACATTGTTCCAAATTAACCATTATTTAGCAGTGTGAGACTAATCACAAAAAACATTGTTAGGCTCACTCATAACCACAGGTACGGCTATTCGAATAGTTTTACTCTGATCAGAGATGTACAAATTTACCCACAAGACACGATTCGGCACATGTTCCCATGCTCGAAAATACCACCCTGGTACTGCAAGGGGGAAATCGTGACATGACCCATCGCATGAAACAATCTAACATGGTTTACCCACCGAGAACCCAATCTTTCCATACCCGGAACAAACTCACTCAGAGCCCCCATAGACTTATCACCGCCACTTCAAAGTCTAGTGTTCCACATCGAATCATGCTATACAACAAGTCAAGTCGTTGTCGATTCCGACTTGTCGTGAGCATGACCAGCAGAACCATGTGCTCACAAACCACCATTAGTTATGTTTTAGTTCGAATATTAATTAACCAACCACAACCAACCGTCGTGAGCTACCATTAATTATAGTGAAATTATAAGTGAAATACATGTCATGACATGGAAACATTTTTATTACATAGATCTCAATTTTAGATGAATTTTTCAAATTGAATCACTCCAAACAGAGTTCATATGGATTAATTATGATTTTTAGAAGTTTAAACCGATTAAAAGCATATAAAGAAATTATTAAAGGAATTATGACGCAATACGGAATTAATTTTGAATGGAAAATGGAGATTTATTATGTCATCGGGGTCTGCTCCACGGTAGACCGGGTGCACAGAGGCGGTCTACGAGTTCAACGGCCAGGATTGATCGGATCAGGATCAGACGGCCAAGATTGAACCTGATCTAGACTGCCACGCAAGTAGCCAAATGACACATGGTTTTTTTATGGGAGAACTATGTCCTCGAGCCCAAGGTGCGAGCGAAAAAACTAACCAAATGTTGACGGGGCACCAACATGGCACCCACGTTGACGTGCCGGTGGCGAGCGGCTCGGATACCTATGGTCGCTGGCTCGGAACAGCAGCTAAAGGCATCGACGAGCTCCGGTTAGGGTTGAGATCACAAGAGGGGTACTCGAGGGTCCTATTTAAGGCTCGGGAAGGGAAAGCCTGAGCCGAACAAGGCTGAGCAACGGCGGATAGGAACTACGTTTTCAGGTTCCATATAGGAGCTCGGTTCCCTGTCGTATCGCTACGGGATTCTTGGATTCCAAAGAGAGAAAAGGAAGAGGAGAGGTTGGGGAACAAAAGCCCCCAATCAATTTGGCAAGATCCTAACAGCAGTGGCAGAATTGGACGGTGGAGCCAAAGTCGGGACAAACCCAGACTCTCACATGAGGTAGGAGACGGTCCTGACATGTGGCCCTACATGTTAGCAAAACCAGAAAGAAAGGTTGCATGGGCCAACTTGGGCCGACTCGGGCATGCGGGGGAGAGAGTACTAGGCCGATTTTTAGCCCAGTAGTCAAAAGGATTTTAAAAACCATTTTCCCTTTAATTTATTTACTCAAATGATGTTCCATTTATTAAAAATAATTCCCTTGCTCCAAAAATTTCCAGAAAAATCCCGGAGAGTTAGGATTAAGCAAAGTATTTAAGAAAAATTTTATCTTGCCCCTTTTCTGCCGAGATTTTTCATGAATTTTATTTTCAAGCCTCTAAAGTATTTTAATTTATTTTATAAAAATTCTTTGACCAATAAATTGTTAATTTAGGTGATTTTCAGGTGTGACAAACTACAGTAATGAGGGGAGGTGGAGCGGTTGATTGCCGCAGCGACCAAGGCCCAAGAGACTGAAGCTCGCACCCATGCTTTAGCCATCGCCGCCAGCCGAATGCTGTGACTTGCCCTCAGCAAGATGGGGGCTTAACCCTCTCCACTACCAAGCAACGACGCCCCCACCGAAGCATTCACTGAGTGGTGCACGGTTGCTAGGGGGCAGTAGGCGATGCCTCCGGCGTTTTTGTCGACTGTTGCGCGTGCATCGCCAGCTACGCCCTACTTACCGCCCTTCACGTTGGCGGGTGAGATCACCTGGATTGACTTCCCACAATCCTGGAGCACGATGTGCAGGATGGCAGCGTGATGGAGCAAAGCGACGACATTCGGGCCCGCTTCCGCTCCTTATGAAGGAGCTAGTGGGTTTCAAGGGGCATGGAGGTCATAGCCGAGCACCTCCGCGACTAGTTGGCGAAGTGGGCGGAGCGTGAGCTAGCCGAGGCAGAGTCGAAGGGAGATGGGGGGTAGGGCTCGAGCCGGAGGCGCCTCACCAGGTGTGAAGACCTGCCCCCTCTCTGCTTTTACGCCGCACAACTAGTTTTTGTGATAGAGTAGGCTAGCCGGCTTCTCACTAGAGGTCCTTGCAAAGAAATACGTTTGTAAGGCCCTACGGCCCCCCTTTTTATATGAATGAAAAATATTCTCTTTATTTCTAGGTGCACCTAGGTGAAAACTTTGCCTTACCTGTGTTGACTATTTGTGGGTGCCCTCTAGCTTCAAGAGCTAGGTCTTTCGCCCCTTTGGGGAAATGAGGTATCCCGGGCCAAAGGACCACATCCCCGTGATAATAACAAACGGTCGAAGCTATGCCCACCATTCCATGGCGAAGTGGTTGCGCAAGAACCCCGGTCGTGATGCCTTCAACTTCGACAGGGACTATAGGCTTAGTTTCTCTACTCCCAGCGACGTAGAATTCTGGCGAAATTTTCAAATGTCGTCACATCAGAGGGAGATCCAAGATCAGCGCTATGCCTTTGTCCTGGTTGACCCGGCGCCCTTCCCTAGTGACGTGTTCTTTGACCCCGACGGCAAGGAAGCAGCTTCGGATGGAAGTAACCCTAGGCTTAGTTTCTATACTCCTAGTCCGATTGGGAGTTATATTAGTCCTTCGGACTATAGTTCCTCTAACACCGAAGAGACTAGCTCTTCGGGGTTTGAGCTATAAGATACCATTTGTATGTCCCCCCTTTTTACTAGTGCACTTCTTCGTCGACTTCTTCTTTTCTTGTTGAACGGGGTCGCTTTCGCTTAGGCTCGCATGTATATTGTAGCTTGGACAATACTATTCTTTGGCCGCTCACCGTCCCCCTGCTTTTAACACATAGCGCCAAGCTGGTACTTAGCATTTGTCTGGCGGGGTCATTGTGCATTTTTATTTCGACGGCCGAACAGTTCTTCGGCAACTCACCGTCCCCCTGCCTTCGACAGATAGCACCAAGCTAGTACTTGGCGCTTGTCCGGTGGGATTGGCATGTGTTGTGTTTTCGTTTTCAGCGACCGATCGATGCTTCAGGCGCTCGCCATCCCCTGCCTTCGAGAGATAACGCCATGTTAATACTTGGCATTTGTCCGGTGGGTTTGTTTTTACGCATTGTGTGTTTTGACGGCTTATCCCAATTTGGCATTTGATCGAACCATACTTCGATCTTTCCGCATCCCCCAGTCGATAGAGCACTAATCAGGCGTTGTCTTTTTGGGGCGCTTGCGACTGTTTCATACATGAAAAGGGGGGGTTTTATACTGGTTCGGGCCTCCATTGTGAATTATAACCCTACTCCAATTTTTTTGACAAGTGCCGAAGGCTTATGCTTTACATATTTACATGAGTACTGCAGCCCTTACTTTAGCTAGAGGTATACCAATTTACCCACAAGACACAACCACACAACACGTTACCGTTTGCCTCAATACCACCATGGTACCTCGGAAAGGAGTTGTCACAAGACCCTCCATGTAACTCGCACAATAGGAGAGCCACTCACTGAACCACCTGTCTCCAGTAGGGTTGATCAGGTTCCTAGGCAGGGAGACACCCAGCGCCCAAACCATGGTTAGTACGGGTGCCTCCCATTGAACTCGTCACACTTTAAATCCCGTCATTACCTATTCTAGCTTGTGGTTAGTACGGGTATTGCTTCGCAACAAGTAGTCCGCGAACCGGTCCTTAAGTGTTATGAGCACCAATAGCATCAACCTCAGACCAGGTGCTCACAACCCTGTTAACGCCAAAATTTGGCACGATTCATATCAGACTTGGTTAAAGGAAAAATTGTGTCCGTCAATAAAAGCTAATCTAAGAGAGACCAAGTTTGGAAAGGAATCGTGAAGACCACAGCATGGCAATTTTATCTATAAATTAGGCAGAGATAATAATTTTTAGGAAACCTGATCTCGTGTCCGATCAGAACTTGTTAATTTTCCTTTTATAGTTAGGAAACTCCTGTTTCGTGTCTGATCAGGACTGTATCAATCTCGGGGTATAAATACATATGCCCGGGTACCATGTAAACATCATCAATCACATAGATCAATACAAATTTGGCGCATCGCCACCCTTTCCAACGGGTTCTTGCTTCTCGAGCCAGGCTGCATCAGTTAAGTTCGACCTCCTGCGAGAGGGTAAGTCTCGTTACCCCGACTATCATATCGCCAGGACTTCCTCGGTTAGATCCGATATTCTAGTCGATCCACGATAGTCGGCTTACCACGATATATCTATTCTGTCTACGGCTGCATCAGTTTAGTTTGATCTCATAGTCCGAGTAGATATATCACATCACGCGTGCATAGATTTATCAGCTTACTGGGTGTAATTTATCATCAGTTTGTGCTGCATCGGTTAGGTCTGACCTACTAAACTGCCTGCAATAAGTTATTCCTGCTAGGTTGATAGATTTTATGCAAGCGTCTTATCGGGATGTATAGCCGATAAGTTATCCTATAGTACATCATAATTGCGTTAGATCTATCGGCTTATTGAGGTTCTTTTATTATTATTAATCTGTGCTGCATCAGTTAAGTTTGATCTACTAGATTGATAATAATAGATTTATCCTTGTTAAGCCGATGGGTGTTTATGCAATGTTTTATCGGAGTGCCTAGCCGATAAGTTATCTTTTACTAGATAAAGCCGACTGCATTGTCTTGATTATTATTTTAATTATCTACACTATCATCGGCTTTCCAGCCGATGCACATGTTCTATTGGTAATCGGCTAATTTCTTTATTTTGCCTAGTTATGCCATCATCGGCTTCCAGTCGATGTATAAGTGCTACAGTTCATATCGGCGATCGGCCGATGAAGCGAGTACAAATCAGCTTCCAGCCGATTAGCTCACTGGTCTAATATTTCTCCTTGTCAATTGCAGGGTCAAATTGACTGGCACGCCTACGAACCTCAAATTTAGGACCTGCACTGGAGTTAAGCAAATCTCCCAGGCCTTCGCGTGTCTAGTGCATCGAACCAGATCATCGGCTCGTTCTCAATGCTGCCGGTGATTTTTGGTGTCAACAAACCCACCATTTAATCAAGTTTTAGTTGACCATTAAATAAACACACATAACCTCAATCGTGAACTAGATCATCATTTCTTGTGAATCTGATAACATGAGTAGTAATTAAGTGATAGCCCATAAGTTCCACTATAGTTTCTAAGCATGGCTAAGATGAGTCCTAGAATTATTCTAGCTAACCAATAATTAAAGCTAGCTAGTCACATTATTCCCATAGATACAAATAACAGGTAATCAAAGCAATAAGGCCATAATCAAAGGTCAAGGTTTTCCCTCCTAATGACTTTGTAAAATAAATGCATATTTGAAGGAAAGCATAGCTTTAAACCATAGGTACAACATGCTCAAAGGTGTTTAGGATCTGTGTGACTTGTCTTGCTGCTCTGTGAAAGCTTCGGAACTCTCTTTGTAAAACCCTAACTTTTCTAGAACGTCAACGGCTAAAGGCAATAAACAAAAATGAGAGAAACAGTACAGAAGAACACATCAATAGTATAATATTATATTTTTAATGGGTAGATCTTGATTTTTTTAGAGAATTATGCAAGTTGAATTACCCCAAACGGAGTTAGGATGAATTAGTTATGAATTTCCAAAGTTAACAGCATATTTCATGTGTTAAAGAAATTATTAAACAATTTATGACGTCGGCCCTAGGGGGAGAGAGGGAGCGAGCCAGCGGCTGACATGCAGGACCCATGGGACAGAGAGAGAAAGGAGGTGGGCGCACCATGGACTGGGTGCAACAAGGGTATGGATGGGTTCGGACAGCTATGATTAAACTAGGAATTAGATCGGACTATTAGGATTAAATCAAGGCGATTCGATGGCCGAGATTAAACCCGATCAAATTGAATCTCTCGGGGTTGACTAGGCAGACACGTCGGCCTAGGGGCTGAGGTGGCGCTGGCATGGCGTCGACGTGGCGGCGACATCGGCAGACCGGCGGCGGCAGCATGGGATCCAAAGGTTGACGGCGGATGGCGTCGCGGCAAGGCACGGCGACAGCATAGAGAGGTAGAGTGGATCACGACGAATCTCACCGAAGCAAGAACGGCGATGAACGGAGACAGGAAGTGGCCGGCGGCGAGCTCCAAGCGGCAGCTGGCTTTGGGTCGTTGAGGATGGTGGCGCTCCGGTGATCTTCGGCGGCAGTGAAGGGGCGGCCGAGGTCCTCCTCGGTCCTGCGGTTCCGACAGTGGCGACAACGAGCACCGGCGACGGCTAGAACGGTGGCGGAGCTCAGCTGGAATGTGGCGACGGCGGCGGAGCGGATTGAGCGTGGCGCTAGGCATCTAGGGCTTAAAAGAGCTCGGTCGGCGGCGGAAGAAGGTAGAGAGAGGCCCAAGAGTTCTATATATAGCCCGGGGTGGAAGAGATCGGCTCGGGTTCGGCAAGGATACGACGGCGGGATTCTAGGGCTACAAGTCCCGAGTCGGAGAGTTCCAAAACTCCAAATCCGGACTCATTTTGCCCCGATTTCTTAGGGATTCAGCGGAGGAGGATAGGGGAAGTATTTCCCCTCAACCAATTTGAGAAGAACACGAGAGGAACAATCGGATTTGGGCAAGATTCGCGGCGGTGGAGTTGGGCATGAACAAGAGCTCCATCTCGAGCTTGGAGAAGAAGCTGACAGGTAGGCCCCACCTGTCAGTGAGAAGGGAGGCACGGGCGCGGTAGCAGGCCGTGGGTCGCTCGCGGCGCGCGGGGGAGAGAAAGGGGAACAGGAGTAGGCTGAATTCGGCCCAAGAGCTGAGAAAAGATTTTCTATTGCTTTTTCCATACAATAAATTACTGAAATATTCTTTAATTTACTAAAAATACTTTCCTTGCTCAATTAATTCCTAGAAAATTTCAGGAGCTCAAAGAATTAAGCAAAGTATTTTATAAAATTTTATCTGGGCCAATTTCTATTGAAAATTTTCACTAATTTTTATTACTTCACTCCTTGGGCTTTTAAATAAATTCTAAAAATGCCTTTTCACATAATTTATTTACTTAGGGGAATTTTAGGGTGTGACATACAGAATGAACCTCCAAAGAGATAACTTGCAATCTCGCAGCGAATGCGGATGATTTATGATGCAAATCGACAAAGATGGACAAACTAGGCTAGAATTAGGCAAAAATTAGAAGTGAAATTGAAAGAACAATTCAATTAACTAATTGGATGTTGTATTGTTGGTTGATCGAGAGATTATCAATTGAACCAGCCATAGCCCTTATAAAGGGATTGGTCTTACGTTTGCTAAGCCTTTTCCACGTCCTATTAACATTAGAGACCAGCTAGGACACAACAAACACTATGCACGCCTAAGGAAACATGAGAGAAACTCTAACCAGACTCGGACTTGTCACGCCCTGAAAAGCGGTCTATTTAAAAATTATTTTTGGGTAAATAGAAATACAAGAATACACTGGAAAATTTTGTCTGTAAAAGTGTTTGAACAAAATTTTGAAATTTCCAATATTAAAAATCCCAAGTTGAAAATTTTAAATAAATGCTTGGACGCTTTTATATTTTCGGGGTTTTTGTCGGAATATTTTAAGCGTTTAAGTATTTATGATAATAAACTCTTTGTGTTTCGTGGTGGCATTTATTTCTGGTAAATTCACCGCGATTTAATAAGCTCTCTGAATTTTCTCGGAATTTTTGGAGCTCTAGAATTAATTTTAATGGGACAAAGATGATTTCTATAATTAGATAAATCTATAAGAAAATCCCTGTCTTTTCCCCTGTTCAGGTCATTCCGGTTCAGTCCTTTGAAATCTTCCCGTTCATTATGAACTTTGACTCCCTTTTCTTCTAGGATTTCGTGTCGCTCCCGGAACCCTAAAACCTCCTCAACGTTCCGATTCTCGAAATATACCGATGTTCCAGGCGATCGCATGTTTCCTAAACTATTTTCCCCATTCTCGACTCCCAAAATATTCCCCATATTTTGGAAGTTCATTTACTCTGTTTCCTGAACTCCGTGAAATATATTCCTCGAATATCCTAATTTCTCGGTCGACGCAAAATGCCCTCCATTTTTCCCCAAGTTCCTAATTCCGTAAACATTCCTAATTTTTCATGATTTCAGAATATTCCTGCTAACTCCTTACAATATTCTTGAAATTCCCAAAATATTCTTATACTTGAAAGGTTCCAAAAATTCCGTTGAATCTCATCGATTCCAAAGAAATATTTTGATTTCCAAAAGTGGTTCGATGTTTTCGATTTTCCAAATATATATATATACGCCAACGTTCGCGACCGTCCAAAATTCTAAACAATTTCCCCAATTTCCGATATTCCTAATACTTCTTGAAATTCTAAAATTCAAATTCCAAATTTAGAAAATTTTCCGGAAAACCCTCTCCATTTCTTTCTTTTTCTTTCTCCCTCTTTTCTCTTTTCCCTTCCTTTCTCTTTTTTCTCCTCTTCTGTTCATCTTCTTCCCCAAGTTTTACTGTTACTAATTTAATTTTTTTTTTAATTTACAAAACTAATTTTCGGTTTGAATCATTTGCAAAACTAGTCTCTTGCCGCCCTGGGCCACGGCGGGATTTAAAAACCGCCGTGGCCCAGGGCGGCGAATGGCATCCCGTCACCCGGGGCTAACGGCGCCGGCCGCCGTTAGCCCCGGGGACGCCACGTGGATTCGCCCCGTCCCCCAGGGCGGCGAATGCATAGGACCGTCCGCACACCGATCGGACGGTCCGAATCGACGGCAAATTGTTGTAACGCGCGCTAACTACCTTAAAACAGTCATAACTTTCGCATACGGTCTCGGAATCGGGCAAATAAGTACTCTACGGACATCTACAGAAAATTTTACATCCGCTTCCCCCCCACTACGTCGGGTTTGTCCAAAAAAATTTTACGAAATTCGGCCGGGAAGATTGAGTTTTTGAGGTCCGAAGTTTCAGCACGGTTTTTAAAGCACACTCGTAATTTTCTACATGCCACATCTTACATCGGTTTAAGCTGCACCTTCATGAGATTTTGCTATTCTCGTGTTGCTAGTTGAGAAAAAAATATCAAAAAAAAAGAAAAAAATTTTTTTGCAGGCGGCCCCCTGGATTCGGACGGTCCGATCCTTGTGCGGACCGTCCGTTTACTATGCTAAAAACCGCCGTCCCCCAGGGCGGCGAATGCAATTTTGCATTCGGCCCCCTGGGGGCATTCGCCGCCGTCCCCCAGGGCGGCGAATCCACGTGGCCTCCCCGCGGCTAACGGCCGCCGGAACCGTTAGCCCCGGGTGACGGGATGCCATTCGCCGCCCTGGGCCACGGCGGTTTTTAAATCCCGCCGTGGCCCAGGGCGGCAAGAGACTAGTTTTGCAAATGATTCAAACCGAAAATTAGTTTTGTAAATTAAAAAAAATTAAATTAGTAACAGTAAAAATTCCTCCTTCTCTCTCTGTTTCTCCCGATGGAGCCAGGGGCCTGGCCCAGCCCGGCCGCCCTAGGCTGCGCCCCCTCGGCTGCGCTCCTCTTCGGGCCTAGCCTACACTGCCCCGGCCCTGGCATGCGTCGCCCGCGCCCCCACAGCCCGCGCCGAACTCGCCTAGCCTACGCCGCCCCGGCCTTCGGCCGCGCAACCGCCATGGCCGTCAACCCTGCACGAGCCGAGGTCGCCATCCACTTCCCCCACTCCCTCCACTTTCATCCCCCATTCTCCCCATCTTCCCATGAAGCCCGGTACGGGATTGTGCACCACGTTCCCACGACGCCACCATGGCCGGCGCCCTTCTCCCTCCAAATCAGCCTTGCCCGGCCCTGTCTTCGTCTCGCCAAGCTCACAAATGGAGCCCCTGTGCCCTAGCACCATCCCAGGAAGCCGTCACCTCCCCTGCTGTCGCACCGCCCCGAAGCAGAGAGCTACCGCCTAGCGCCCCGCTCCCCTGTGCCGTCCCAGCGTTGCCGCTCTGCACCCCGCCGCTGCCGCCCTGCTACTGCCGCCAGTGGTCGCCGCCGTCTCGTCTGCCTCAGTGAGCCCTAGCCACCGCCCCACTCTTTCTCATCTTCCTTCCCTCTTTGGTGCCTCTCAACTTAGGAAACCGCCGTTCAGTCTCATCCTCTCCGCACCCCACCGGACGTCGCCGCCCCTCGCCGACCTCGGCGGGTCTCCGTGCTGCAGCCACGTTGCCGTCGTTCTGCTACATTGTCCTGCCTCACTGGATGCCGTCATCGCGCCGTGGACCGCCGTTGCCGTCGCCTGCTCCCCAACCATCGGTCACTGCGTCGTCAACATCGTCGTCGTCCTCTGCGCCTCGCACCGCCGCCTGCCGTCGTTGTTTTGCCATTTACACCGCCGTTCGTCGCCATCGGCCAGGGCCGCCACGTCGACGCGGGTCATCGTCGCCATCTTCACCGCCGTCTCGGCCTGCTCCTCCAGCTGCCCAGTGCGCCACCCCTTTGCTGCTCCCGTAGCGCCGATGCCGCCCCATCGTCGCCTTGCACTGTCTCGGCGTGCCCCGAAGCCGCCGCCCCTCTTCCTCTCTTCCTTCTTCGGCGTCCTATTCCTTCCCCAGCCCTGGAGCCGCCGCCCCGGTCTGTCGTCGACGCCGCCGCACCAAGGAGTGCCGTTGCCGTCGCCTAGCCATGTCGGCCATGCCGATAGCCGTCCTACCTACCGGATGCCGCCCTCCGTCCTCGCGGCCGAGTCGCCATCGTCCTCGTCGCTTCGTCGCCGGTCGTCACCCTCGTCTGCCGCCGTGAGCCCGCAAGCCGAGCCTGCTCACCGTCCCCATCTTCTCCACTTCGGCACCCCTGTGTCATGGTCATCAACGCTGCCCATCACCCAGCCGTCGACCTCGCCTCCGTCTCTTCCATCCTGTCCCGGTGCCATCATTGATCGACACCGTGCCGCCGACGCTTGCCGCCTTCGCCGATGCCTGCGTTGCCACTCTCTGCTATCGTCGCGCCACCGGACCTCCTCTCGGCAGCGCCATGGCAGACGGCCGAGCCGCCTTCCTCCGCTGGTGTATGACGGGTGGACCCTTAATCGCAGAGACCCAATCCCTCTCGGCCGTCCAATCCTCAGATCAAATCTGGACCCTTAGATCTCCATCAAAATCCTAGAGTAAACCCTAGCCATCCGATCGCCTCAAATTCATCTCGACCGTCGAATTTCATTAACTCGTGAATCCTGCCACGTCAACCCTAGCCACTTCGGTTGCCACCTCATCCCCTTCGGCCATGTGGTATCCACCTCAGTAGTCCACTATTCTCCTCTGTCCCTCGGATCCATGAACCAGGTCCACTGTGAACCACCCCTGACTAGTGGCCCCCACAACTGCACACAGCCAAAAATATTTATTTTAATCCCAAAATCCAGAGAATATTCTTTTCCAATTCTTTCTGAATTTGATATTCCAGAAGCCGTATCTTTTCCGTTTGAATTTCGAATCGACCCGTTCTTCTTCCTAAATTCATCTAAAATTATAATTTACTTGTTTATATAATTTTTTATGTACTGTTATTTTGGAGTTTCTTAGGGTTTTTATCGTTTTGTGTGTAGTCGCATATAATCGCCGTTTCGGAGGACCGCCGAGTCTACGGAAGAGTTCAGAAGGGCAATCGAAGATGTTTTGGCACAAGGCAAGTCACACATTCATCCTTGAGCATGTTGAACTTATTTTGCGAAACATTTTACGATTTATAAATAAATTGCATGTTTTATCAATTACATGGAATATGGGACAACCTATCCGTTTGCTTGAGACCCTGTTTATTTGTTATCCATTCCTTGATAACCTTAGGTGATAATCTGACTAGCTTAAGGGGGGTGTTCGGCAGAGCTTATTGCTCCAGCTTCTTTTTTTTGTTTTCCGCGCGCACGCTTCTCAAAACGATAAACGGTGCGTTTTTTGCAAAAATTTTCTATATGAAAGTAGCTTTAAAAAAACAAATAGATCTATTTTTTAACTTTTTAATAGTAAATACTTAATTAATCACACGCTAATGACGTTCCTCGTTTTACGTGTGGCTTATTTAAGCCACCCAATAAGCTAGAAAGAACAGGGCCTAGGTCTCATTGGATGACTTGTCTAAAGATTGGACATGCATAGCCATGCTTAGTACCACTAGATCGCTGAAGGGATAATCACATTATTTCTGTATTTGGTAACCTGATGAGCCGCTTGCTCGAGATGTTTGACCATGGTGATTGGTCGTAACTAATCAACTAAAATGTGATCTAAGGGTGGGCTATGAGTGCATGGTTTTGCATGTCGCACCTATGGTAATTAAGGACTGGTTCGTGGGACCCCCTTAGGCAGATACTCGTACTTTCCACAAGCCAGCGTGGATAACGGCTGGGCTTGTAGCGTCTCTTCTCTCTCTCCTAGACACCGATGGTGAGGATGGGCGTGATGGAGTTGGGTCGGCCCGAGGTAGGGTTGATCGGCTTTTGGATCCATTGTGGTGCAAGGGGGTAGCCCGGCCAAAATGGTGTGCCCTGTCGGCAGTTGCAACCTTAGCGTGGTGTAGATGGTTAGGACGAGGTTGCGTGAACGGTCCTGTCATAGCCTTTCACGGGGTATCGTGGTGATGCACCGGCACACAGGAACGTGTTTGGAGCTGTGTCTTGTGGGTACAGTTATACACCTTTGATCAGAGTAAATCTATTCGAATAGCCACGCCCGCGGACATGGGCGGTTGGCCAAGACTCACCGTGATTAGTGTCACCTTTCTTTAATTAACTTGACTTAATAGAACTGGTATAGTTCAGGCGGATGGTTTGGGCCTGATCAACGTGGTGCAGCATTATTCAGTGATGGATTAATACTAATCCAAATAACAACTGCTTTACATATTTTATAACTACCACTGTTTACAATTGCCTTTACGCAAATGAGCCACCAGCCTCCCTTTGGAAATCCCGTGCACAAATGCATCATTGGTGTAGTTTGCTGAGTACGGTGGGTGGTACTCAGTCTTGCCGTATCCCCCTTTTCAGAAGAGAAGACCTTGGGTTATATCCCAGTTGAGCTTGCCTGTGGTATGGAGCTGAAGTCACGCTAGTTGCCGTTCTGCTGCTGTTTTCTTCTATGTGATGACTAAATGCCTCTTCTGTAAGTATCTACGCTTCGTTTACATTTGGATCTATTTATTGATTTGTTATTTTATATACCCTGACTTGATTTCTGGATAGAGATTTTAATACACAAAATAGTCTAGAAATTGGTTAAATTTCTAGGCGTGACAGGACCCATCCTACTGGTCCGACCACCCGCACACTACCGGTCCGATCGACATCCAAACAGCGATCGGACCGGCCCCATACAAAAGGCTTAGGTCATGTTTTCAAATTTGACTTCCACGTTTCATATATTTTTCTTACTGCTAAATTCAAGTGTTAACAGAATGATTGCAGTGTTTCCATGTCACGTTACCTAGATGGCCTAACTGGAGAGGCGGCAGTCGCAACCCGGCAACATACTGGCTGTGTGGTAGTCACGTTCGATGGCGAGCTAGCCAGCTAGGAGCCTATTTTGAAGAGCTTTTAGGCAACGTTACGAAGAGCTTATAATTTAAGCTACTACTTATAAGCAGGCTTGTAGAAGTTTCTCTTAAAAAAATCAAATAAATATATTTCTCAAGTTTGTAATAGTTAATACTTAATTAACCATATATTAATGAGCCATCTTATTTTATCTACTACCAATAAATTAAACCAAAAAGTTCTTAATAACGGTACTAGCTCCCTAGCTTCTCCAACGTTTTTCCAAAAGTTAGAAAGCTCCTCCAAACGATTGTCCGAGAAGCTGGAGGCCGAAATGGACTGAAGCTGGGCCGGGATTCTACGGGCCCTCTCCATCAAAGTTTATAGAAAATTACCCACCATGCCACTGAACTACCCCTGCCCCTTGAATTTTTACTGTTACTAATTTAATTTTTTTTTTAATTTACAAAACTAATTTTCGATTTGGGAAATTTGCAAAACTAACCTCTTGCCGCCCTGGGCCACGGCGGTATTTAAAAACCGCCGTGGCCCAGGGCGGCGAATGGCATCCCGTCACCCGGGGCTAACGGCCCCGGCGGCCGTTAGCCACGGGGAGGCCACGTGGATTCGCCGCCCTAGGGGACGGCGGCAAATGCAATTTTGCTGGCATTTGCCGCTGTCCCCTAGGGCGGCGAATGCAATTTTGCATTCGGCCCCCTGGGGGCATTCGCCGCCATCCCCCAGGGCGGCGAATGCATAGGACCGTCCGCACAGCGATCGAACGGTCCGAATCTAGCGGGCCGCCTGCAAAATTTTTTTTTCTTTTTTTTTGATATTTTTTTCTCAACTAGCAACACGAGAATAGCAAAATCTCGTGAAGGTGCAGCTTAAACCGATGTAAGATGTGGCCTGTAGAAAATTACGAGTGTGCTTTAAAAACCGTGCTGAAACTTCGGACCTCAAAAACTCAATCTTCCCGGCCGAATTTTCGCAATTTTTTTGGACAAACCCGACAAAGTCGGGGGGAAGCGGATGTAAAATTTTCTGTAGATGTCCGTAGAGTACTTATTTGCCCGATTCCGAGACCGTATGCGAAAGTTATGACTGTTTTAAGGTAGTTAGCGCGCGTTACAATAATTTGCCGTGGATTCGGACCGTCCGATCGCTGTGTGGACGGTCCTATGCATTCGTCGCCCTGGGGGACGGCGGCGAATGCACCCAGGGGGCCGAATGGGTGCATTCGCCGCCGTCCCCAGGGCGGCGAATGCAATTTTGCATTCGGCCCCCTGGGGGCATTCGCCGCCGTCCCCCAGGGCGGCGAATCCACGTGGCCTCCCCGTGGCCATTCGCCGCCCTGGGCCACGGCGGTTTTTAAATACCGCCCTGGCCCAGGGCGGCAAGAGGTTAGTTTTGCAAATTTCCCAAATCGAAAATTAGTTTTGTAAATTAAAAAAAAATTAAATTAGTAACAGTAAAAATTCCCTGCCCCTTCCAACCCATCGAGCCAGCCCAGGCCCATCCAGCTCTGCCGTCTCCCGTGGCGCAAGGGAACGGAGGCGACGCACCACCCGATCTGCTCCTCACCGCCGGCCGGCGTCCCTCCCCCCCACCACACCGAAAGGTCGCCTGCTCGTCCCCGGCGTCTCCAGGTACACCGCCGACTCCCGCGCATCCCGTCTTCACCGCCGCCGACCTCCCCCGTCCCACGCCACCGCTTCACGTTCACGGCCGCTCGTTCGTGCTGCAGCTGCACTGGCCGGCGCCACCGCTTCACGGCTACTCGTCCTGCTGCAGCTGCACTGAACTGGTGCCGCTCCAAGGCACGATGCGTGATCTTCTCACCTCTTTCATTCATTTCAGAAAAAAATATTCTAGGGTTGATGTGTATGTGGCTCAGATATGGGAAATTTGGGTATGGCAGTTGTTGATTTTTTTTAGGATACTCATGTAATAGGTGGTTCTACGGTTTACCTACTCCATAAATCAATAAAAATTGCAGTTATCCATTTCTTTCTTTCTAAAATCAACATCTGTTAATGGGATAATATAAAAAGTTAGCTCAAGATACAACACAAATATAGCAAAAATATTTCATACGTAAATGGGATAATATAAAAAATGAAATTCGAAATTTGGGAAAATTACAATTAAGAGCGATGCTATTTCTCGGATACCCTTCGTGTCTTACCAATTCTACATTAACAACACTAAAATACCAAGTTATTCAGAACGAGGATCATTCTGTATATTACTATCTGCCCCCAGAAATAAAAACCATACTACAATTTTCTCCACATAAATTGAGGAAAGAAATTACATAATTACCTGTCAGGCTGCTACAATTGGGGCAGACTAGCGGTTCACGCAGAGCTTGCCGGCAGGGACATCAGGCCGGGCGGCGCTTGACTGTGGCTGTAGCAGGGGCTAGGGGTGGCACTTGACTGCGGCCTGCGAGTACGCTCCGGCGCGGCGCCGGCTTGACGGCGATGAGAGACAGGAAGGTGGCAGCAGGCAGCTGGTGGGACAGAGGAGAAGATCGTGGATTTGGGAAAACCTCGGCGAGAAAGAGTTTTGGGCCGGTTATGGCCTTGTGGTCTGGGCTGGGTTTTCTTTTTCCAAAACATATAAAGACACATACGCTCATATACACGTTTGCACACTTACCCTTATAAATGGGCACACGTGCACCCTACCCCTATGAGCACCTTTGAGAAATTGATCAAGTATATCTTGAGATTACCTGTATAAGCGCCTTTGAGAGATGGGCCTGGCATATCTTGAAATTAACGAAGTCATCATAGATGGCTCACTGTCAACAGGCACAACGCGACAGATGCCTATGAGCACCTTTGAGAGATTGGCCCGGCATATCTTGAGATTAACGAATTCATCCTGGACACCTCGCTGTCGGCTGTCGACAGGAGCCATCTATGATGACTTCGTTAAATATTATTGCTATATTTGTGTTGTATCTTGAGCTAACTTTTTACGTATGTATTGGATTTGTGGTGTTGCAAAAATTTAGGGTGTGAAATAGGCACTCCCAACAAAAAAAAAATCCTGAATCTGTGACTGGAAGGAGGCCTACAGTGAGCCTTGGTCGACGCTATGGTTCATTTCAAGAACAGGTACTTGGTGATGGAGGCCTTCATCGATGCCCCGGGCAAGGCCCAGTCTGACCCTCTCATTCTCACCCAGTTGAATATCACCAAAGCGATCAGGGACAGCATCCAACTCAACTTTGGGGAGTGTGGCCTAGCTGCATGTCTTGGATCGTTGCAAGGTTTATGCTTGCTACATCGAAAATAACCTTTGCTTTCTCTGAAAACATCATAGATCTATGTACTGTGTTTCCGTGCATGATCTAGAGGTATTTATGAGCTCTGTTGATCTGCAGTGAAGTATGTAAATCCAATAACGAAGATTTGTGTGATTCGGGTTTCCCGTGAAGATCACCAAAAAGTGTGGGCCGCTATCACCATGGTGAGGAGCATTGGGAAAATCCCAGTTTCATTCAACCTGCGGGATATGAGTGGTGAGTGGATCACTTCCGGTATACATGGTGGAACAAGCAGTCTTAGTTGTAGTATGTTTATTTCACCATCTGATCATTTACCTGAGTTTGGGAAAATCAATCCCCAACTATAAAACTGTTTGTCTGACCATTCTTTGTTGCTTTATTTACTCAACGCTATTGTTTATCACACTTGAATTGATACAACTTAAATATGTTGTGATCCTGACCTCCTTGCATTGATGCTACCAATTTAAACAGGATTTTGAATTGAACATTGTATTGCACTATTATAGCAACAACTTCATATGCAAATCTCAGTATTAAAGTGGATTTGAACAGTGAGTGGATTATGGGTGACTGAACCATATCAGTAATATTTGTAATTATTGTCTATAGTTGATTGTTTCATGACATTTGTTTTTTCCACCTGAATCTGTTGCTGACTGGCTGGATTCAGTATTTGATATCCTTATTGCTATCTATGACCATTGTAACAAAAAATGAATGTAATATTTCAGCAACAATTTCATATTCTCATTGCACTATGTCAGTATAGAGTTTTTTAGTGGAAGGTATGTTCGTAGCCAAATTATCATTGCCAAATTCATTCTCATTTACACTTTCCAAAGCTGCATCCTAATTGAAACCTCATGGATTGTAGTGTTTTCGCTGCATAAACCATTTCTTCATGGTGCGCACCTTGAATTAGTGAATATTAGCAGGCTTTTATATTTTTTTAAAAAAATCTTTTATCTGCACATCGCAGTACCAATTTGGATTTAGTAGTGAGTGGATTATGGATCGTGGAACCAAAGTAGTTTTATCTTTGTATGTGATGGACGATTTCTGGCAATATGAATCTTTTTTTTTTGAGACATGAATTTATTCCTAATTTTCTGAATTCAGGACATTTCTGATTTTCAGTGTAATGTGAAGTTCAGATGCTATCAGCCTCTTTAATTTTACAATGACATGAATACTGCATAAAGAAAGGTGTCAACCTGTGACTTCAAACAACATAGTCTATAGTGTTTTCCAGCATTACACTAGCATAATGGAGTCTCTCCTTGTTTATTGCATTCCCCAAGTGAAACGTTTGCAAGGCCATAGGACACTGGAGCAGAGCGAATCCTCAATATCCTTTAACTTCTTTCAGGAAGTATCAGGGCCTGCAAGAAGGCTGCGTTGGAGTGTGAAGAAGCAAAGTTTGAGTATTACAAGCTAGCTGCTGGCGATCGTATCACGCCGAAGTTCGTGGAGACCATGAAGGGCTGTTTTGACAAGATCAAAGGATTAGAGAGCTAATGGATTCGTGTATCATATATATGTATACATTATTTCCTTTCAGTTTAGCGGATTCACACCCAGGGATTAAACTGTAGGGAATCAGGTAGACAAAATCTGTTACTGATCATCATTGAGCCTGTTTTCTCGAATGTGGAAATTTTGTTCGGTTTGAATCCTATGTTTATATTACTTGGGGAACAAAACCACAAGCTGCCGGAGTCCCAGTTTCCTTGATTAAACGAAACAGAACATAGCACATCTGATAGCAATACAACATCGAGCATCAGATTCAAGACCACGCAGGGTTGTATTTCCAGATCAAGCAAGAGAGAAGCAAAAGCTTGTAATCTTAAGTCAACAGTTCAGGATGCAATTGTTACCTCGAACAAAATGGCACAGGCTGTAAATAATGGTAAACTGAAGTATTCATGGGCAGTAGTCGCCTCAAAACCACAAGCCCTGCGTTGCTTACTATTATGTGCCGTTCGGCACTGCTTTTGAAGCAGCTTAAATAAGTCTCACGTAAAACGAGAAACATCATTAACACGTGATTAATTAAGTATTTACTATTAAAAACCTAAAAAATAAATCTATTTGATTTTTTAGAGATACTTTTATATAGAAAATTTTTATAAAAAAGCATCGTTTATCGTTTTAGAAAGCGTGCGCATGGAAAACAAGAAAAAAAAAGCTAACGTGATAAGTACTTCCGAACGCTGTGTAACTGGTCAAGTTCTTCTCTACACACCTTCTGTTACATCCAGTTCCACAAACATAATGAAACACAACTCCTGCAGTTCTCCAGAATATTTCATATTTCAGCGGCCGATGAAAATATATGTATGTTTTTTCCCCGGAAACATAACAGCCATTTTTCACCAAAATACCACCAGATGGAAGCTTGACAATCAGTGAGGGTTCCGGCCTTCCGGGAGCAGACAAGCTCCAAGTGATACTAATCATCCTTAGTTAATACTGATGAAGATAAACAGCTATCCATCCTTTAGTAAATTGACAAATGGATTTACGGGCTTATCTGCCTGTACTAAGACAAGCTGAATCTAGTCTCTGCTAACACAAGCTGGATATAGGTACCCTTCAAATTCCATACTGTTGTCGACTAAACTGACAAAAGACAACTAACTTCAGAGCTATTTGTGAATTGTTTAGTATTTTGATGTTGTCAATAAAATGATTTGCATGACCACATTTGCACTTAATAATTGAATTCCACAAATGTCTGAATTTTTATCACTGGCATTTTGACTAATGGCCACAGTAAATCATGTTTTGTGAACTAATGAACATCATCATGTGGATAAAGGTGTGTAAATTTGGGGCAAGATATTTCATCATCATCACATAATACACTATACCAACCCTCCATATAAAAATAAAGAAGAGGATCTTTGATGCGATGGAATGGTGACAATAACAGGAGCAGTTCTTCATACATCTCAAGAGAACTGCACACGAGCAACAACAAAGTCAGCTATATGGTACAACGTTTCTCTTGCAAATGCCATACAAAACTAAAACTAGCACAACATCCACAATCGCAACACAAAACAAAGCATATCGTTTCACCTAATGTTTTGGCACAGAGAAGCTATTTTTCCCTTGAAATTATAACTTCACGCATTGATGCAGAGTTCCCTTATAAGTTGGCTGCAACCAAGCACAAAAAGATCAGTAATGAAATAACACAAGCATAGCAAATTTACTAGTGGAAATATGTTTACATATATATGGAGTAGTTTCAATTGCAGGTTACAAGAACTTGATTATTTAGGCTTCCAAATTTCCAGGTGTAGTTTCAATTGCAGGTTACAAGAATTTGATTATTTCGGCTTCCAAATTTCTAGAATACTGAACACAAATCAGTGTTTCTACCTTCTTGTTACGGCTAATTACAACTACTACCAGAGCACAAATCAAATGTACCACATCTGAAATTGCAAAACTACCGCACAAATTGCAAAACTACCATACAAACATGTTTTCCCCAAATCTACCACACCAAATTAATCACTAAAGAGAAAGCGCATCAACCCTCACGAATCCGTACCTACCGATTCAAAAAGATCAATGGCCGTGGCCATGGCCATGACCATGAGAGGACGACGAGCAGCATCCGCCACCACCGCTTGTCCCCTCGCTGGTGTCCACGGGCGGGCTCCGACGGCCGCCGCCATCGGGCTCGTCGTCGCTGCAGTCCTCGTCGAAGGGGACCTCCTTGTGGAAGATGCAGCACTTCTTGGAGCTCTTGCGGCCGAGGGACTCGTTGTCGACCGTCCCCTCCTTCCAGGTCACCTTCTTCTTCGGCCGCCGCTTCAGCCGCAGCACCACCGACTCCGCGGCCGGGGGCGCCGAGGAGGCCGGGGCAGAGGACGAGGATGACGGGGACGGGTCCACCGTCACGGTCACGGATCTGGTCGCCGGCGCTCGCGTTGCCATGGGTGGCGAATCTTGGACGCGACGACGCCTCCCGTTTCTTGGATCCCTCTTGCGTTTCTTTTCCTCTTTCTCCTCCTTTCTTCCTTTTTTTTTCTTTTTATCTAAAAACATAAACAGACGGTGATCATCAACAACCATGCGACTAAACTAGTTAAGGACAAGCTATCCGCACATATTATCACTCGTTGGGATATAAGAGCATCGCTCAAAAAGACCCAAAAATTAGTCATCAAAAATCTTAAATTGGAAACATTCTAAAAAAATTTTAAGCTCAAAAAGCTTTACCATCTCTAACTCCAAAAGAAAAAAAATTAGATCCTAAAAATTAGTTTTTTTGCCACATAGGATAGATGGGTCCAGCGTTTGCTTGCAATTGTTTCTTTTGACGATATCGTGCCCCCGTGCGAATATCGATCCTGAGGATTCTCGTTGACGCCGTCGCTTTTTGACGCCAGAGAATACATCACCGGCCATAGTGCTCTCGACGGAAGACTTTGCTGCTAGCCTATGGTGAAACGGAAGGCCTTGTCGATTTTCTAGTCGAACGTGTCATCAATCGCGGGCAGTGGAGAGGCAGATCGACGACGGCTTATAGCGATGTGTGGATCAAGTGACTGCAGCAGGCGACGTAAAAAAATCGGCACGGACGGAAGACGTTGGGAGGAAGAAAAGTCACGGGCGGGAAATTCTTGTCACGTGAGCGGTGAAGTTTTTCCGTGGGAGCCGTGATTGGGGACGCTAATAGATTTTCCAAATCTGGCTCACTTTTGGATTAAGATTAGATATAGTGAATTTTTAGGGATAGGTTTAGATATCTGTTAGAGGCATATTTTCTAACTTAAATCCCAAAATTTAACTTTTAGAAATATTTTTGCGTCTCTTTTAGAGATGCTCTAACAGATCACTCATTGGGATATAACAGAGATACATTATTGTATAGATTGAGTTAATCTGTCTTATCTTACAGATGTTGATTCTTTAGAAAGAAAGATGGATACAAATATATGATATTAACATGCACCGATCTTCCGATCTTCTCCTCACCACCAGCGTCCCTCCTCTCCCACTACTGAAAGGTCACCTGCTCGTCCCTAGTGTCTTCAAGTACACCATGGACTCCCGCGCATCCCGTCTTCACCGCCGCCGACCTCTCCTGTCCCACCCGTGCATCCTAGGGCATCTTCCGGATGTTAAATTGGAAGGTGTTAACATGCACTTATATGATATTAACAAATTGTGTAGCTGTTATAATACTCTACTTAATAATAAAATTAGTAACACAAACAATAAAAATTAGTAACACAAATATAGTTTTAACTCCGTGGAAGAGCTAGTAATTGGGCAGCTGTTGTACTTGATGAGTACACACTCTGTTCTACTCGCTCGATTGTTTTTTATATGACGTTGAATTGAATCAACATCATATAAAAGAAAATGAAGAGAGTACAAAAATAAGCATCAAACAGTTGTGCAAAGCAAATTCTCGCATAGATCTTTGGTTCACCATACTCATACTGACTTGAACATTTGTACCACTAGCACCACAATACATTTATTGCATACTGTCCATGAAATTAACCAACAAAGCGCTGTAGGAAGCCAGATGCATGGTATGCAAATTTTGTAGAAGAAATTTGTGATGGAAATGAGAGGTGTCGAGAAGGAAAAACCTTCTTGTGGCTGTAGAGCTGGTGTGACAAGAAGGAACTACTAGTTCTTACATTCAAGCTGACGCAATAGCCAGCTCTAGTGCAGCAGGGAGCAGAAAATCAGTTAAGAAACGGATTGTGCGAGTTGCAGTGTGAAACACTTTCATCCTCCTTGAGCTTACACGTTCTTACCGAAATTCTCGTTCTCTGGATATAATTTCTCAAAAGCCCCCATGTTAATGCCATCGAGCACTGCTTGTACTTAAAAAATAGCTACCTAAGTGTCAAAGATGTCTTGCACGATTATCTATCCCTGTTGAAACTCAGAACATGAAAGTACTTAACACCCTTTACTAACGGTGCATAATTAATTCAAGGAAATTACTGAAATCGTCTACAACCTAAGTTGGGTGATTTTGTGTATACTAATTTGCACTATCAGCTGCTAAACAAACATCTTGCAAGCCATGATGGAGTGTGAAAACATCGAGTCAAGATGTCGATTTCATTTGTACACCTTGTAAGTGAATTATATTGGCATGCATGGAGTCTATAAATTATCTATCCAAATGCTCGGTCCTTCATCCAATTGAATAGATACTGAGACGTCTAAACTTCTTGTTAAAAATTATGTCTATTTAGCTAGAAGTTGATTTTTCGTCCTTTCAAAATGATTAATTGAGCTAATATATCAGTTAATAAAATTGTGATAACAGATTAAGATTAATACTATGCTGCCATAAGGATTGTCTCAAACATCGTGTTGTAGACTTGTAGTAGTCATTATTAGCAACTTACATACTACATGCCTAGCTAGCTCCCGTGATATTTTTCTTTTTCAAAAGAGGCAAAGACTCAGCAACAATGGTAACAAGAGAAGCCTTCTTAAACAATGGTAACAAGAGAAGCCTTCTTACCATTGTTGCTGAGGATATAAAAATAAGATAACCATCTTTTTTTAATAATAGATTAAAAATCCGATTTTTATAGGATAACTGTCTTACCTGCACCATACTCTTTTCCATCTAAAATAAGTTCATGTTAAATACTTTATCTTTGGAGCAATTAATGTATTCGGCTTTGTTAAAATAAAGATAAATGTATTAGAGTTTACTAAAGTGGAGAACAAGTGTATTATAGTTTGTTAAAGTAGGAGATAAATGTATTAGAGTTTGATAAAGCAGAAGGTATTCTAGTCTTTAAGTTTTATATTGAGTTTTGTATTGGTATTTATGTGATAGGCTAAAGATGATTTTATTTTAGGATGGATTATGGTGGTCCCTAGAATTAATAAATTTCTGATAAGATGTGACACCGTTTTATATATTGGTAGTATATATACGCTTTCCAACTGCAGCAGGTTTCTTTTAAGAGCTTTAGTTACCGGAACTTTATTTGGTTCTGTTTGGACCGTCGAATCTCTAAACACGAACGATGGATATTTTCTCGGGCAGGGAATCATTCCAAGTGGCACATCCAGAGCTCAGGGTTTCACCCACGTATGGACCGTCCGATCTAGGTTATCAACCAGCAACCGTCCGATGCGCTATGCGTGAAATCTCTAACCACGAACGATTGACATTTTCTCGGGGAGGGAATCGTTCCACGTGGCACAACCAGAGCTCAGGGTTTCACCCGGTCTGATCTAGGTTATCAACCGTCCGATGGGCTACGCGTGGAACAGTGGCAAAAGCTCGCATCTATAGTTATTCAAATAGGCCGTGTATGGTGCTACAGTAACCATGTCTAGGCCGACCCGACACGGGTGGCCGTGGGCCATGCCGACATGCCCCGAGTAGCCGTGCCGTGCCTGGGCCGGTACGGCATGGTCCGCGGACTGTAGCGGGTCGGCACGGGCATGGCCGGCTTGCTACAGTGCTTGCTACAGTGCTCATAGGGGGCCACTGTTGTCTCGTCCAATGATCGGTTTGCCTCGGTGGCTCAATGAATGCTTGACACGTGTCCCCAATGGTCCGAAATAATAGCTAGATTTTGAATTTAGCTATTGGAGGGCAAAAAAATCCGAAAAAATATCAAAAAAATCCGAAAAATTGTGAATTTTTTTTTTATAAATAGGGCAGTTAGCAGCAACATCTTGGCTTATCCAAACCTCCCAATCTCTCATGTTATGCTCTCTTTTGCTCTCTTGCGCTCTAAATTTTTGATTTAGACAAATTTTTGTCTAAAATTCAAAAATTTTCACATTCCCATAGCTAATAACTGCAGCCTCCGGTGCTCTTGCAAGGTAAAATAATTCTAAATTTTGTTCTTTGTTCGTACTATTGTTTTTGTACTAATTTTCTCTATTTATATTTCAGGATGGATCCAAACTACACGACATTCTAACTGAGCGATTTCGACCCGAGCTATATGCCGATGTCGCAGGGAGATGACTCCGGGTCGGTTCCTACACCGCAAGGACAGCCGGAGGAAGTACATACGACTTTGGAAAAATCCGAAACTGCGAGCGAGAGCCTATCAACGGCAACCGGCTAGAAGAGATCAAGAACTTCCTCCCCCTGGCAACATTTTGATAAGATCAAGGAGACCGGCGCGGATGGAAGGGAGGTAACTTACGTGAAATATAGAGTTTGTAAGACTAAACTCTCTAGAAAATCTTCTGGTGGAACAGGGTATTTGAGGCGGCATGCTGAGGCGTGTTTAAAGAAGCAAGGTTACCAGCTACGACAGTAGCAACTGGTACTAAATCTTAATGGTACGGTACGTTCATGGGTGTATGATCCTCAAGTAGTACGAGATTTCCTTACCCGTTTAATTGCTAGACAGGATCTACCCCTAAATTTTGGTGAGTCTCCTGCATTTGAGATTTACATTAAAACTGCTCATAATCCTAGGTTTCAAGCTGTTAGTAGACAGACCACAACCCGGGACTTGGTGAATGTTTACAATCAGGACCGGAACAGTATTAAACAATTGTTTGCTATATGCACCTATTCTGTTAGTATCACATCTAATATTTCGAGTGGTAGGGCTAAGGAGGACTATATTAGTGTAGTTACTCATTATGTTAATGATGACTGAGAATTACAAAAAAGAGTAATAGCTTTAAAATTAATTGATGTTTCATATACTGCAGAAAATATTGCTGAACGAATTTCTAGAGTTTGTGAGGATTTTGGCATCACAAATAAAATATTTGCAGTAACTCTAGATAATGCAGCTACAAATTCTAAAGCAATGAAAATTCTGCAGCCTTTATTCAATGTTTATGCTAAATCATTTCTCTTACATCAACGTTGTTCTTGCCATGTTATCAATCTTATAGTTAAATCTGATTTTAAGAGAGTAAGTGTATATCTCGATTCCATCCGTGAAGCCATAACATGGCTCAATGGTTCTAATCCTTGACTTACGACCTTCAAGCGATTCTGCATCGCTTCAGACAAGCGTCCACGCAAGTTCCAAATGGATACGGACCATCGGTGGAACTCGACTTATTTGATGTTGAGACACGTCTTGCCTTACAAGGATATACTAACTGTTTTTTTGCAGTCCAAAAATGTTGTTACCAGTGACGAGCAACCGCTACTGATAGAACAGTCTTGGCATGTTGTGAAAATGTTTAATTACTTTCTTGAAACATTTTATGATGCAACTGTTAGTTTATCTGGCGTTTACTATCCAACTGCTAATTTAATTTTCATAACATTTTTGAGATTGCCACTTTATTAAAAGAATATGAAGATGATCAACTACTAGGACTTGCAGTATTTCACATGAAACAAAAATATCTTAAATACTGGAGGGACATTCCATACTTGTATGCTTTTGCATTTATTCTTGATCCTAGGTGTCACAGCCCGATTTTTGGGAATTAAATAATTAATTAATAATTAATTTTCTAGAATTTATATTAAATTATAAAGTAAAATAATTAAGTAAAGTAAAAATAGGAAATAAAAATTCCTTTAATAAATCATGGTTGAAATTATTTTTAATAAATTATTTGTGTGTAATTACACTCTCTGAAATTTTCTCGGATTTTTCGGAGCTCCAGAATTAATTTTAATACCACAAAGATTAATTTCAGTAATTATTTAAACAAATTCTAAACTCTTTTTCTCAGGTCCTTCTCTATCAAATTCCTTTCTACCTTTCTCGGGTTGTCGTCCCCGAATCCTTAATTCTTTGAAATGTCCAACTCCAAAGAAATCCCCCAAAGTTCCAAATCCGACAGACTCGGATTTATTCATTTCTTTTTTATCAAATATCCATTATTTCCCCTTTGATTTTATCGAATAAAATCCAAATCCTCAGTATTCCGACTATTCGTTTCATCCCAAAATTCTTTTGACTCAATATTTTAATTATCTCTGGTAATCCGAAGTTTCCCAAATCCCAGATTCTGCAAAATACCCCTGAGTTTTCAATTTTCCAAATTTTGGAATCTTTCCCAAAAAGCCCCTTCCTTTTCCTCTCTTTTCTCCTTTTTCTTCCATTTTTCATTTTTCCCCTTCTTTCTTTCTTTTCCTTTCTTCTTCCTCCCTCTTCCTTCCTTCTTCCTCTCGGGCTCCCTTGGCCGAGCTCCCCTGGCCGAGCCCCTTGGCCTGCGCCCCTCGCGCTGCCCCGGCCTGGCCTGCCACCGCCGAGCCCTGCCCCAGCCTACCCACCTCCTCGGCTTGCGTCGCCGCGTGGCCTGTTGCCACCCTGGCCCGGCCTGCTGGACTCCGCGCGCCTGCCGCCACGTTCCTCGGTCGTCGCCACTGCCACCCGGGCTGCGCCCTAGCTCCTCCCCTCCCTCCTTTAAATAGCGGCCATGCCCTGCCCTCGCGAGCCCTAACGAGCCGTGCTGCCAGCGCCGATCTGCTGTCGCCTCTGCTTCGCCGCCGCCGACGACACAGGGAGCACAAGCCGCCGTCGTCGCCAGTTCGCTGCCGTGCCACCGTGGGGTCCTCGCCGTCTTCGTCTCTGCCCACATCGGCAAGCCATCGGACGCCGCCTCCCTTCCGTCACCGGTGAGCATCCATATCCGTCGCCAAGTCGTCCTTCTCCACTCCCGCCCTCGTCGTCAACCCGGCGCCGTCGCCTGCCATCCTCTTCGTCGCGTCGGATGTCGCCCGCTCCTTCCTGGCCTACCACCGTCGTCCGCATCGCTGTGCTACCCCGGCACCGCCTCGGTCGTTCTGCTCCAATCGGCATCGTCGCCTCCTCTCGGCCTCCACCCTATGCCATCAACCCATCGCCGTCGGTGCCGCATCGTCGCCGCCCTCCTCCTCCTGCCTCCGCCGGACCAGCGCCGCTGCCGCCCTGGTGTCTCCTCCGCCGGACCAGCGCCACCGCCCTGCTCGCCTTTGGCCGCTCCATCCCATGCGCCGCCCCTCTGCTGCATCCCGAGTCACCGTCGCCGCGCCGCCATGGGCGCACGGCCTCTGCTCGCCCGGCCAGGAGCCTAACAGGCCGGCCCCATCAGCCCCTCTCACTGTGACTGTCATGTTGGCCTCAATGTCCCTCCTCTGTTTTGTATGACAAATGGGCCCCACTCAATTATCCCTTCAAAAACAGTTCCTCTATTAATTAACTTCCGAGGGAATATTCCAGAGAATACTCTTTTTCAATTCTTTTCGGATTTATTCCGAATTCAATATTCCGAAAGCCATATCTTTTCCGTTTGAACTCCGATTCGACCCGTTCTTCTTCCTAAATTCATCTAAAATCATAATTTACTTGTTTATGTATTTTTATGTACTATTTATTTGGAGTTTCTTAGGGCTTTCATCGTTTTACGTGTAGTTACGTATATATCGCTGTTTTGGAAGACTGCGGAGTCTACGGAAGAGTTTGGAAGATTATTTGATGACTTTTGCGATTGCAAGGCAAGTCACACGACAATCTCCTTGAGCATGTTGATCCTATTTGTAAAATCTATTTTATTTTAAAGATTATTGCATGAAATGTTTTGGAATGGCATTATTACGGAAAATTATTTAATAGCCAATTTTCCTTGATATTTATTGCCGTTTTGTTATTGTTATCTATACCTTGATACCTTGGGTGAATAATACTGACTAGCTGGATGGTTATTTAATGGTCTAGCTGGATTATTTAGGATTTGCTTAGCCATGCATAGAAACTGTAGTGTCATTTTATGTGGGTAATTAATGACTAATTTATGATTAATTATGGATTAATGGCTATATTTTCATGACGCTTGGTCGTGGTTGGTTAATCAATTGAGCAAACTAAAACTTGACTGATGGTGGGTAGTGAGTACCAGGGTTGAGAATGTTGCTAGCGGTACTCATGACAGTTAAGGACCGGTTCGCGGACTACTTGTTGCGAAGCATATTTCGTGCTAACCACAAGCTAGAATGAGATAGCAGGAGTTTGAAGTGTGCCGAGTTCAATAGGAGGCACCAGGGCGTGTTTGTGGCTGGTATAAGTCCACACATGGCAGTGACAATAAGTCCATGCATTCGAGCGTCGGACCGTCTCGCGGGAAGGCATTGATCACCCCTACCGGAGACCGGAGGTTCGACGGGAGGCTCTCCTATTGTGCGAGTTACATGAATAATCCTGTCACAATTCCTTTCCGAGGTAACGTGGTGGTATTAAGGCGCACAGTGATGTGTTGTGGAGTTGTGTCTTGTGGGTAAATTGGTACATCTCTGGCCAGAGTAAAACTATTCGAATAGCCGTGCCCATGGTTAAGGACGAGCCTAGCAATGTTTTCTGTGATTAGTCCCACACTGCTTAATGATGATGATAAAGAGTGGAAATTTGATAACTCCAGTTTGGAGGGTTATGGTTTTGGGCCTGAACTGCGTTGGAGCGTTATTCAAAGATGGATTTAATGTTGATATTAATTAAACTATATGATTTTCAATGATTTTAAATGCAAATATTTTAAATGTTGTTTTATGCAAATAAGCCATACTATGCCTTTCCTTTGGTATCCTGTTGCATTATTTTGCATTCTCTAGTGTGGCTTGTTGAGTACGGTGGGTGGTACTCAGTCTTGCATTATTGCAATGTTTAGAGTGAAGCTTTGCGAGGAGGAGAAGTTTGTTGTTTGGCTTATACCCCAGTTGAGCTGCCTGTGGCTTGGTGCTGAAGCTACGCTGGTTGCCGTTCCACTGCTATTTCTTCTGTGTGAGGACTAAGTGCCTCTGTTGTAAGTATTTATCGTTATTTTGTTTTGGTTATATTTATCAAATTGTCGATTTGTGTACCTCAGCTGATTCCTGGACGAGGATTTATTGCACAAATTAGCTTTAGAAATTCTGGTGAATTTCTAGGCGTGACACTAGGGGGTAAAATACGGGGGTTCCTTAATATTTTGAATCTTATTGGGGATGCAATGAATATTAATTACACTAACTATTATTCCGATTCGAAGACTAAATTGTATGAAGTGTTTCGAAAGTATGAAACTAAGTTTTAGGGAGTTCGCGTGCAAAGAGCCCCACCCGTCCCTGTACCAGGTAAGAAAAAATTGCAGTGGAGCTGAATTTGGGGTGGTTCCTCTTCTTCTTCGAGCACCGGTGGTGGAAGTTCGGCTGCCGTAAGTCCTACACACGCTTCGCTTGAAACCCTTGAGTTGTCCACCTACTTGGACAGCGACTCCATCAACCAGGAAGATATAACCATTCTGCAATGGTGGAACGATCACAAGACCCAATATCCCGTGCTCTCAAAGCTAGCGCGGGATGTGTTCACGGTGCCTGTGTCTACAGTATCATCCGAATTGGCATTCAGTCTTTGTAGAAGAATTATTAAGGAGAGGAGAAGAAATCTCCGCAGTGAGGTGATAGAAATGCTACTTGCGGTTAAAGATTGGGAGCTAGCCAAGAAACGTGCCCAACAAACCACGGAGAACCAAGATTTAGCTGATCAGTTCGAAAATCTTTACCTACAAAATGAGAAATTAGAGTAATGTTTTTTTTGAGTGTTGACCTTTAGCTGTACTCTTTTTTTTGTCATGGTTTTCTCAAAATTGAGTTTTTACATGACAGAGGTTTTAATGAGGCAGCTGTGTAATATCAAATTCAATAAAGATCATTGCGCAATTTTCTCCTATATCTATGCAGAAATTAAATTACATAATTATATATGTATTTCTATTTTGCTTGTTTAAAAAATATGAAAATTTTCTCCTCTAATATCATCAAAAAATACCCTCATATTTTTTTACTTATCTAAAATAATTTTCCACTATATCTATGCAGAAAATAAATTACATAATTATATATGTGCTTCTATTTTTCTTGTTTAAAAAATATAAAAATTTCCTCCTATAATATTATCAAAAAAATACCCTCATGTTTTTTTACTTATCTCAAATAATTTTTCCCTATATCTATGCAGAAATTAAATTACATAATTATATATGTGTTTCTATTTTGCTTGTTTAAAAAATATAAAAATTTCCTCCTCTAATATCATCAAAAAATATCCTCATGTTTTTTTACTTATCTCAAATATTTTTTTTGCCTTTTTTTATATTTTTTTACCACTCCTTTAATTTTTACAAAATTTTTAAGTTTTTTTCTTTTTTTTCTTTTTTACTGTAGTGGCTTTTTTTAAACTTGGCGCCGTCGCCAGCGGGGCCCACCGGCCAGTGGCCCACATCGGCATGTCTCCAGGCCTCGCGCGCACGTGCGTGCGGCAGAAGGCCTAGCTGGCGCGGTGACGGGAAGGCCGGAGCGGACCGGACCGGGTCGGGCACGGTGGGCCACCGGCATGCCGTGCCGGCACAACACAGCCCACGATCTCGGCATGCCGTGCCTGAGCCAGGGGGGAGACATGCGGGCCGGCACAGCATGGTCCGCTATAGGACCATACCTAAACGGACCGTGCCTCGGGCCGTATCGGCTAGAAGATGTCCAAATGGGCCGTGCCTGGGCCGGCGGTGTGGCACGGCGGGCCGGCACGGCACGGCCCGTGGACTGTAGCGGGCCGGCAAGGCACAGCATGGGGCACGGGCCGGCACGGCCCGCCCGGAGGGCGGCGGTGGAGGCCACGCCGCGCGGCGGGTCATACACGGGCGGGCGCGTCTGTGGCCGGCGGACCGAGGCAGGCGTCGGCACCGGGAGGCTGCGGCGTGGGAGGCGGCCGAGGCTGGGGAGGCGCCCGGGCGCGGAGGCGGCGGCAGAGGGCGCCGGTGGAGGCCGAAAGGCAGCAAGGCAGAGCGGGAAGGGCAGGCGCGGGAGGACGGCGGGCGTCGTAACAGCCAGAGGAAAGGAACGGCAAGGCAAGGACGCGGGGTGGGAGGAGGCAAGCCGCTGGCCGGGAGAGCAGGGCGATGGCGTCGGTGGCAGGAGGCGGCTGGGAGGAGGCACGGTGGCGGAGGCCGGCGGAGTTGAGGCGGCCCAGGAGGAGCGACAATGCGGGAGGGTGACAACGGAGGGAGGCCAGGCGGCGGGAGGAGGCGGGCGTACGGGATGGAGGCAGGCCAAGAAGGATGGGGGCGGGTGAGGGAGGCGCAGGTTTGCCCTAAGGAGGCCGGATGGGTGCGGGAGGAGGAGGCAGGCGAAGAGCGAGCGTTGTTAGATATGTCTGCAGTGACTGGCACACTCTGCCCGTTGCCAACACTGTAAATACAGATGACTATTTGTGCAGTGTTCGGTGGACAGACATATTTGGCCCAGTAGAAAATTGACACGTGTCCCAACAGTCCGAAATAACGGCTAGATTTTGAATCTAGCCGTTGTAGGCCAAAAAAATCCAAAAAAATATCAAAAAAATCCGAAAAAGTGTGAAATATTTTCCTATAATAGGGGAACCCCAGCCATATTTTTGCTTATCCAAATCCCATCTCTCCTCTTGTGCTCTATTTATCCTCCCTTTTGCTAAAAATTTTTGATTTAGACAAATTTTGTCTAAAATTCAAAAATTTACCACATTCTCATAGGTTAATAGCTACAGCCTCCGATGCTGCCCTGCAGGTAAAAAAATCTAAATTTTTCTTCTTTATTCCTACTATTTTTTTAATACTAATTTTTCTTCTATTATATTGGAGAATGGATCTGAACTACCCAACGTTCCAACTGAGCGACTTCGACCCGAGCTATCTGTCGATGTCGCAAGGAGACGACCCCAGGTCGACTCCTACACCGCAAGAACATCCGGAGGAAATACATGCGGCTTCAGAAGGATCCGAAACTGTGAGTGGGAGCCTATCAACGGCAACCGGCTCAAAGAGATCAAGAACTTCCTCCACCTGGCAACATTTCGATGAGATCAAGGAGACCGCCGCGGATGGAAGGGAGGTAACTTACACGAAATGTAAAATTTGTAAGACTAAACTCTCTGGAAAATCTTCTGGTGGAACGGGGCATTTGAGGCGGCATGCTGAGACGTGTGCGAAGAAGCAAGATTACCAGCTAAGACAACAGCAACTGGTAGCTACGAATCAATCGGACAATTACGAGTACGGGTACGTTCATGGAGTATGATACTCAGGTAGTACGAAATTCCTACCCGTTGAATTGCTAAAGCAGGATCTACGACTTCCTATAAATTTAATGAGTTTTCTGCCATTTGGGAGGACTTACATTAAAAACTGCTCATAGGCCTTAGGTGTAAGCTGTTAGTAATAGATCAAAACTACGACCCATTAGAAAAAAAATACGCGAACTTGGTGAATGTTTACAACGCAAGGCTGGGATAATATTAAATAATTATTGCTACTTGCATATTTCTATTAGTATCACATTTGATATTTGGAGTGGTAGGGCTAAGGAAGACTATATTAGTGTAGTCTGCTCATTATGTTGATGGGATGAATGGGAACTACAAAAAGAGTAATAGCTTTAAAATTAATTGATGTTCACATAATGCAAAATATTGCTGAACGAATTTCTAGAGTTTTTGTGAGATTTTGGCATCACGGTAAATAAAATATTTGCTAGTAACTCTAGATAATGTAGCTGTAACATTCCTAGAGCAATGGAAATTTTGCAGCCTTTATTCAATGTTATGCTGAAATCATTTCTTTTTACATCAACGTTGTGCACAATTGCCATGTTATTAATCTTATAGTTAAGCTATCCGGTTTTTAAAAAGAGTAAACTGTATATCTCGATTCTATCCATGACAGTCATCAACATGGCTGAATGGTTCTAATCAGGCTCGACTTGCGACATTCAAAGCGATTCTGCATCGCTTCGGACAAGCGTCCACGCAAGTTCCAAACGGATGCGACCATCGTGAACTCGACAGATGGAACTACGCTTCTGATGTGAAATATGTCTTGTCTTATAAAGATATACTAACTGTTTTCTTACAGTGCAAGAATGTTGTTACCAGTGACGAGCAACCGTTATTAACAGAACAGTCTTAGCATGTTGTAGAAATGTTTTATTACTTCTTGAAACATTTTATGATGCAACTGTTACTCTTGTCTGGTGTTACTATCGAACTGCTAATTTAATTTATGCATAAAATTTTTGAGATTGCTACTTTATTAAAAGAATATGAAGATAATCAACTATTAGGACTTGCAGTATTTCACATGAAATAAAAATATCTTAAATACTGGAGAACATTCCTACTTGTATGCTTTTGCCTTTATTCTGGATCCTAGGGGTAAAATACGGGGGTTTCTAAATATTTTGAATCTTATAGGGGATGCCAATGAATATTGATTACACTAACTACTATTTGGATTCTAAGACAAAATTGTATGAAGTTTTTCGAAAGTATGAAACTAAGTTTCAGGGAGTTTGCGTGCAAAGAGCCCCACCCGTCCTTGTCCCAGGTAAGAAGAAATTACAGTGAGGCCGAATTTGGGTGGTTCCTCTTTTTCTTCGAGCACTGGTGGTGGAAGTTCGGCTGCCGCAAGTCCTGCACACGCTTTCGCTTGAAGCCCTTGAGCTGTCCACCTACTTAGACAGTGACTCCTTCAACCAGGAAGATTTCAACGTCTTCAATGGTGGAACGATCACAAGACCCAATATCCCGTGCTCTCAAAGCTAGCACGGGATGTGTTCATGGTGCCTGTGTCTACGGTATCATCCGAATCGGCCTTCAGTCTTTGTGGAAGAATTATTGAGGAGAGAAGAAGAAATCTCCGCAGTGAGGTGGTAGAAATGCTACTTGCGGTTAAAGACTAGGAGCTAGCCAAGGAACGTGCCCAACACACCACGGAGAACTAAGATTTGGCTGAGCAGTTCGAAAATCTTTATCTACAAAATGAGGAACTAGAATAATATTTTTTATTTTTGAGTATTGACCTTTAGCTTTACTTTTTTTTTCTTTGTCATGGTTTTCTTAAAATTGAGTTTTTACATGACAGAATTTTTAATGAGGCAGCTATGTAATATCAAAATCAATAAATGATCATTTGCGCAATTTTTCCCTATATCTACGTAGAAAATTAAATTACTTAACTTATATATGCTTCTATTCTGCTTGTTTTTAAAAATATGAAAATTCCTCCTCTAATATCATCAAAAAATGCACTCATGTTTTTTTACTTACCTCAAATAATTTTCCTCTATACTTATGCACATATTAAATTACATAATTATATATGTGTTGTTATTTTGCTTGTTAAAAAAAAATAAAAACTTCCTTCTCTAATATCATAAAAAAAATACCCTCATATTTTTTACTCATCTTAGATAATTTTTTTACAACTCCTCTAATTTTTTCAAATTTTTTAAGTTTTTTTTCTTCTTTACTGTATCTTTTTTTTTAGTTCTTCTGGTTCTTCCAGTGTCGGGCCGTCGGCTGTAGCTGCAGGGCCCCCAGGCCAGCCAGCGTCGGCGGAAGGGAGGCACGTAGCGTAGCGGAGGACGGCGGCGCGAGGCGGTGGCGGAGGCCGCCTACGGCGTCGGCGGCCGAAGGAGGCGGGCACGGGAGGCGGCGGAGGCCGCGGCCGGGGAGGCGCGCGCAGGCGGGGAGGCGGCGGCGGCGGCGGAGAGCGCTGGCGGAGGCCACGGCAGGTGTCGGCGGTACCGGGCCGACTCGGGCACGGTGGGCCGCCGACGGGCCGTGCCGGCACGGCCCACGACCTCGGCGTGCCGTGCCTGGGCCGGGGGAGGCACGCGGGCCGCACGGCACGGCCTGCTACAGGAACCAGCCTACAATGAATGAGTATCGGGCCATGCCGTAGCGGGCCATGCCGGACCGTGCCTTGGGCCGTGCCGGCCCGGTCCGCCCATTTGGACATCTCTGCTCGCGTCGCTCCGCTCCTCCTCTCTCTCGACCCCGTCTCCGCCTCCTCTCACTGGCGCCGACGCCGCTGACGCCGCCGTCGCTCCAGCGCCTCCCACTCGGGCACGATCAGCTCGTCAGCGGCGCCGGCTCCCGCAGTTTGGCGAGATGGCGCGGCAGTGTGAGGCAGGCAGGCCAGGGTTGCGTTGCGTGGGCGACCAGGAGACACCAACCAAACAGGCTAAAGCAGCTCGTTCCAGCCGGGAGCCTCCGCGGATTCGGCAGTAACCACCTCGTGCTTTATCACACACACAGCTCGTGGCCATGGGCTCCTCCCCTCCCCTCTGCGACGCGGACATGGCCTCCTCGCTCGTCTCGCGCCCCCGTCACACTCCGCGCCCCGCCGCCTCGACGGCCCCTCCTTGCTGCGCCCGCTTCGCTGTCCGGGGCGCCCGCAGCGTCGTGGCTGGCGTGCGGTGCCAGCGCAGGCGAGCGACATGGACGGGCACTACATGCGGCGGTGCGTGGAGCTGGCGCGCAAGGCGGCCGGCCACACTAGCCCTAACCCCATGGTCGGCTGTGTCATTGTCCGCGACGGCCGCGTCGTCGGCGAGGGATTCCATCCCAAATCCGGCCAGCCCCACGCCGAGGTTCACCTATCTCGCACTCTCTACTTTTAAAAGTTCGTTTTATCGGATACATTTAATAACAAAAGGTTTCTTTCAATGTTGCTTTGTGCAAGATTAAAATTTTTGACATTTGTGACATCCGTTCAATCCTGATGCAATCATTGTGCACATTGTGTGTGTTAAGAATAATCTTTATTCTTGCCACACCATTGCAACAAAGCCCGAGTGTGCATATGGAAAGAAGGATATTGTAATCATTAATACAACAACGAAATTGGAACTTCTTGTAAAAACTAGTGGTACGTTGCAATTTTTTAGGAAATGTTGCTTGCCTACTTAAGAACCTGCAATGGCAATGTATACTGACTATTTTATTGCCTATTTAAGAACTTGCAATTGTTTTAGATAATGGATATTTCATTAAGCAATGAAACTGAATAACTTGCGGTGGTGCTGTATAATGAAGTCGGTAGTATCCTAATATAGTCCTGTTGTTGCCAACTGCAGGTATTTGCTCTAAGAGATGCTGGAGATTTAGCAGAGAACGCAACAGCTTATGTGAGCTTGGAGCCGTGCAACCATTATGGGAGGACGCCGCCGTCTCCCGCCTCGATCTCTCCCTCTGCTCGCGCATCTCCAACGCCGCCCTCGCTGCGCTCTTCGCCGCGCCCAACCTCTACGCTGCCGACCTCCCTTGCTCCTGGGGCCCGTGGACATTGCCGGAAAGCGGTCGCTGTGCTGGTCCGTTATTTTCTTGTTTTAGAATTCAGGAGGGTGGTTTATAACAGAAGTCAGATTCCATACTTTACAACCACAATTCTAACCTTTTTTAAAGTTGATACACAAAGTAATGGATGTTACAGAAGTTTTGGAACAATTCATTCTAGTAATCTGTCAAAAGGTCTGTACTTTGTTGTTGAAGAAGATATTCAGAGAATAATGTTATTTAAATAACAATGATATGTGAATCTTCCCATCTTAAAGTCAATTAAAATAGGATGAATAGAGAAAATTTAATACAGTTTTTACAAAAGTTGCCACCTAGGGTACTGTACGAATTGTGATTGTTCCAATGCTCTCTAAAATTGCCCATTGGTTGTTCAATCCACTGTAAAACAACAAATATGAACTGAAGACAGAGCTGTACACCCTTGTACTTGGCACCATATCTCTACCCATCAACCTTCCAGGAACCAACTACTACCAAGGGTTCAAGGTAGCTGACTGCAGACTTGTACTGATATGGTGTTCAATTAAACTCATGCCTGAAGAACTGCTCTAACAAAGCACTCTTCTTTTTCAGGTCCATGACAACATTCTGGATGCTCTCTTGACCGGCCTCGAGGGCACCAGGGAAAAGCTCACTGATGAGCAGATCATTGACTTGATCATCACCCTCATATACTCTGGATATGAAACCATGTCGACAACTTCGATGATGGCGGTCAAGTACCTGTTGGATCATCCCAAAGCTCTTGAGCAACTCAGGGTACATATACTCTGGAAACCACTTGAATGCCATAATGAAAATCATCCATATCTCCAGTTCACTGATGATCTGTTCACTTCTGCAGAAAGAGCATTTTGATATCAGGAAAGGGAAGGGGCCTGAGGATGCCATTGACTGGAATGATTTCAAATCCATGACCTTCACTTGAGCTGTAAGTTTGATGATGATAAACTCAGAAAGCAGCCACAGTAAAAATGTAGTATGATCATGATGAACTCATGCGCACTTCTACTGTGCAGGTTATCTTTGAGACGTTGAGATTAGCTACAGTTGTGAATGGGCTGCTGAGGAAAACTACCCAAGATGTTGAAATGAACGGTGAGATATGCATGATATATCCTGCTGCAATTAGCACCTTTTGGTAATCTTTAGACAACTCTCCTAATGCAATGCTTATCTATTTTTTCCAGGGTATGTTATCCCAAAAGGTTGGAGAATATATGTTTACACAAGGGAGATAAATTATGATCCATTCCTGTATCCCGATCCAATGACATTTCAATCCATGGAGGTGGCTGGTAAGTAAAAGAGCAATCATTGAATTGCCAAACAATAACGCCACTACTGATTAAATTCTAACCATGTAATGTAATATACTTACTGAAAACAGGAGAAGAACATGGAATCACATCCACACTTCATGCTGTTCAGAGGAGGTAGTCGAATGTGCCCGGGGAAGCAAGTCGGCACAGTTGAAATTGCGACTTTCCTTCACTATTTCATGACTCAATACAGGTTTGTCCTTGTCAAATTTCCTCCATAGCTTAGAACATCATTGGGCCGTTTTATTGATAAAGAAACATAGTGTTGATCTTCTCTTGACAGATGGCAAGAAGAAGGTAACAACACGATATTGAAGTTCCCCCGAGTCGAAGCTCCCAACGGGCTACATATCCGAGTGGAAGATTACTGATCCTGGAACATTTTGCGAAGTTAGATAGCGTAGGATGGAAAGATAAGAATTAAGTCTATCAGATGGGGTAAATGGTAGGATTACCAAAAAATTAAACTTTTCGCGGAATAAAAAGTTACCTCTGAACCAATGAAGTTAATTTTATTTTAATCAAGATCTCCGATCTTTCTGGAAGACTCCGGTCTGATCGTGTCCTTGCTACCAGTCTGACCATCGATTATCTCCCGGTCTAACTGCCTGTAAACAGACTAAAAACGATTTTGACGAAACTCCCGAATGACAATGCAAATCTTAAAGAATTATACTCTTTATTGCATTAAGATGTGTTTACAAAGTGCATACAAAACACTTCTTTCTCTCTCAAGGCTAAATCTTAACTTTTCTCTCTTTCAAACGTTATATCTCTAGAGACTTCATCACTTATCTATTTATATCTAAAACATCCTACACAAGGTAGGAGTAGAACTTCTAGTTCCATTAGAACTCAGACCCTTAATTTTCTAAAACCAATTACAATTTTTCAAATTAAAATCTCCTCTTTCTCTCTGTATCAGAACCGCCTTCTGTATGTTGCTGCTACAGTAGAACGACTACTATAGCAAAGCCCAGTCCGACTTCTGCATGCCGCCGCGTGGGCCTGCAGTCCCGTCTCCGAGCTGCTGCCTGCTGCTCCTTGCCTTGCAGCATGCACGTACACCTGTATGCTACAGTACCACCGATATGCTACAATACCTTACATACTGTAGCACTATGTACTCCTATGTTTCTTCCAATTTCTATCTGATTTTCTTCACAATTTTTCTGGCACTTGCACATACAACTTGTGAAGTCCGTTGCGAAGACTTCCCACATGTTATCCATCCACCATGTGCCACCTTATGTCCAATCTCGTCACTCAGCATTTTTGATTGTTCTGGACCTCGGCTCCTCTCTGAGTGTAGTCATGATCCCATCGTTAATCAAGATTGACCACAAGTCACCTGCACATCCATAGACAAAACAACCGTTTCTAGGCATAGATATCGCAACATGATCCATATTAGTTACACACACTCACGCCAACATCGACTTATATTTTTTAACAAATGTTTATTAAATAAAGCATTCGCAAAACCAATTGTTCATCACAAAATATTAATCATGACAATGATTTTACAATCTCCCCCTTGATGAACACATTAGCAAACCCTTAAAAATGTGATTTATTATTTAAAAATAAAAACCAAAAGAATTGGTAAAAAAATGATAAAAAGCACTCAAGACTCAAAAAATTTGAAAAAGTAGAAGACTTCTCCCCTTTTTAAAAGAAAGAATATTCCCTTCCCTTTTTTAAAAAAAAATGCATCATTTTGTATCATTCTCCCTCTTTTGACAATAATTTCATCAAAAAGATCATATTTTTTTTAGAGCTTTGAAGTATACCTAGAGCAATTCAAGAACGTGTGTTGCAACAACAAGGGAGATAAAGTGATCAACTAGCTAACAAGTATGAATTAGAATATAAACATGAACCATGGATATTATAGATAAGTTCAAATCAGCATTAAAGATTCATGTATTCGAACAATTTATAATGCAACATAATCACTAGCACATAGATTGAAAGAAAAAACCCCATACATAGGCAAGCTGAACTAAACACTCTTTCTCAATTAACTTGCCCTTTATAATAGAATTTTCATCAAGTTTTATTTCTGAGTTTATGCTCAATTTGCCTTTTAATAGCGCAAAAGAAAATCTCTTAATTATTTCAGATACGTTCTTGTCATGAATACTGTTTCAAAGGATTCGGCACCATTATTTTCCTTATTTCGGATACGTCCTTGTCGTGAATACTGTTTCCAAGGATTCGGTATCTATTTTTTTCTCTTATATAAGCATATATTTTTTACTTAAGGAATCTCTAGAGCACTTGAGAAGTTAAAATTTCAGCAAGCATATATATGAGCATAATTCCTCCAAACCAGCACTAGTGTCAATATTGCATATTTACTTAATTCAAGTAAAAGAATTTAAGTATCATGCATCATCTCCCTTAAAAGCAACATCAAAAGCTCACATAAAGATTAAAAAGCACACAAGCTGAACTAGCGACCAAAAGACTTCACTCATATTGCTAGCAAGTACAAGAATACACTAGAGGTAAAGTCAAAGCTCTTTTTTTCTCATCTTTTTAACTTTCTTTGTTTTCTTTTATTTTATGAAAATTTAAAGCAATAAAAAGCATAAAAACTCCTCCTTAAAACATGCCAAAAGGATGAATAATACCTAATTCTTCCCGAAGAAACGCAAAACGAGAAGAATCCAAAGGCTTAGTGAAAATATCTGCCAATTGCAAATTTATATCAACAAATTGAACTATAATATCCCCTTTTTCAACATAATCCCTTAGAAAATAAAAACGAATATCAATGTGCTTAGTGCGTGAATGTTGCACCGGATTTTTAGCAATGTTTATAGCACTTGTGTTGTCACAAAAAATTGAAACTTTATCAAAACTCAAACCATAATCTTTCAAAGTTAAAATCAACCAAAGAGTTTATGAACAACAACTTGCAGCAGCAACATATTCAGATTCAGCAGTTGATTGAGCAACATTAGATTATTTTCTAAAAGACCATGCAACAAGAGAAGTATCAAGAAAATGACATGTACCACTTGTACTTTTTTTATCTATTCTATAACCTCCAAAATCCACATCCGAAAAAGCATGTAAACTTATAGAAGATGAAGTAGAATACCATATCCCAAATTCAAGAGTATGTTGTAAATACCTTAAAATGCGTTTGACGGCTTGACGATGTGAAACACAAGGAGAAGCTTGAAATCGAGCGCATAAACACACAGCAAATTGTATGTCTGGCCTTGATGCAGTGAGATACAACAGCGATCCAATCATACTTCGATATTCCTTTTGATCAACAACCTCACCTTCTTCGTTTGGATCTAAAACAGTAGTAGATCCCATTGGTGTTGAAATCAGCTTACAATTCTCCATCTCAAAACATCGTAAAAGATCTTTTGTGTACTTTGTTTGATGTACAAATGTTCCGTGTGTTGTTTGCTTGATTTACAATCCCAAAAAGTAACTCAACTCTCCCATCATACTCATCTCAAACTCCCTGCTTATTGTCTCAGAAAATTCTACAACCAAAGTGTGAGAAGTACAAGCAAAAATGATATCATTTACATAAATCTGAACGAAAAGTTGATCATTACCACGCTTTAGAACAAAGAGAGTTTTATCCACTTTTCCATTTGAAAATCTTTCTTAAGTAAGAAATTTTTTAATCTGTCATACCATGCTCTAGGTGCTTGTTTTAAACCATACAAAGATTTAGACAATTTGAAAATATGATTTGGAAATTTTGAATCTTCAAAACCAGGTGGTTGTCTAACATAAACTTCCTCCTGTATAAAACCATTTAAAAAAACACTTTTAACATCCATTTGATATAATTTAAAACCTTTTGAAGCAACAAAAGCTAACAAAAGTTTAATTGCTTCAATCCGAGCAACTGGAGCAAAAGTTTCATCAAAATCCAAACTTTCAATTTGAGTAAAACCTTGTGTAACAAGCCTAGTTTTATTTCTTACTATTAAATCATCCTCATTTTGTTTGTTTTTGAAAATCCATTTAATTCCAATAATATTATGATCAGGAGGTGGTTCAACTAAGGTCCAAACTTTATTTCTTTCAAAATTCTCAAGTTCTTTATGCATGGCGTTAATCCACGATTCATCAGTTAATACATGTGACACACTCTTGGGTTCGAAAGAAGTAATGAATGTAGAATGAGCAAAGAAATCAGTAGATATCACCTTAGATCGTGTAGTACGTTCATGTATGTTACCGATAATTTGTTCCGGAGGATATCGACATTAAATGCACAAAGGAGCAACAACATCATGGTCTGAACCTGAAATTGTCAAAGTTGCTTCTGGAGATCCATCAGATTCGATCTGGCGTGAACCCGAGCTCTCTGGACCCTCCTAATCTGATCGGCTCTCTGCCTCCGGTCGGACCGTCTGGTTGCCATCGGTCGGACCGTCTGGTTGCCATCGGTCGAACCGATCTGAGGGCCGGTCGGACCTGCCACCACTTCGACCTCTTCTTCTTTCTCGTCGCTTTCATCCTCAAATATGCTTCCATCCTCCCCCTGAATCTATGAAAAAATACCTGTAATTTCTGGTCTAGTACCCGGACTAGTCTCATCAAAAGTAACTTCACAAGTTTCTAGTTCCCAAAACAAGCACACGGTAACCACGAGAGTGAGCGGAATATCCAAGAGAAATTCCATCAGTTGAACGTGCCACAAATTTATCCAAATTTCTAGATTTTAACACAACGCACTTACATCCAAAAACACGCAAATGTGAAACTCTAGGTTGATGGCCAAAGCGAAGCTCAAAAGAGGTTTTTCCAAGTTTAGATCTCAAGAAAACACGATTGGAAATATAACAAGCTGTATTAATAGCTTCAGCCCAAAATTTTCTTGGAGTATGATATCATCAAGCAAAGTCCTAGCCATCTCAATCAAAGAACGATTTTTCCTTTCAACAATACCATTTTGTTGAGGAACACCTGGAGAAGAAAATTGATGCTCAAAACCTTTTTCAGCATAAAATTGTTCAAAAAAAGCATTTTTAAATTCTCCACCATTATCACTTCTAATTATTCTTAAGGATCCAGGAAGTTCAAGAGCCAAACGAAGATATAAGTTTCAAAAATGATCAAAAGTTTCATTTTTAGTTGTCATAAAATAAACCCAAGAATATTGAGAGTAATCATCCACAATATCCAAAACATATTACTTTTCTCTGACAGATTGCACTCGAGCTAGACCAACAGTGTCCATATGTAAAAGCTGTCTTGCTGCATCAGTCATCACAGAAACAATTGGGGCATGTGAAGAAGCAACCATCTTAGCATGGCGACAGGGGGAACAAACCAAATCAAGATCTTTTTTGAGTTTTGGTAAACCACAAACAAGATCCGAACCACTAATTATAGTAAGATGATCAAAACCTATATGTCCAAGTCTACGATGCCAAAACATTAAATCCTTTGAAAATTTAGCAGCTAGACATGTAATCTCAAAAAAAACACAATTCTCAAAATCAGCTTTAAAAACTCTTCCATAACGAGAAATTCTCAAAACACAAGATCCAAAAGAATCAAGAATTCTACTTTCAGATTTATTAAATCTAACTTCAAAATCCTTATCAATTATTTGAGAAACTAAAAGCAAATTGTATTTCAAATTTTCAACCAAAGTGATATCTTTCAAGGTAAATTTGTCACTTATCTTGACCGATCCTGAAGCTAAGAATTGTACTAGTAAAAGTATCTCCAAAGATAATCGATTCTGTCTTGGATGCCGGTTTGAGGGAGGAGAACCAATTTTTATCACCAGTCATGTGTCGTGAACAACCGGAGTCCATTATCCACACGTTCTCCTTCCTTGCCGTAAAAGCCTACAAACACGCAGATGTCGATGCCTCAGTACTGGGGTTTGATAAAAGAAATTTAGGAATCCAGTACTGAGACACACGACCAGAAGAACCAATAGGCATAACCGTACGAGTAAAACCAATACCACATTTACTTTTCATAAAAACTTGCTAAGTCCGGTCTGACTGGCAGTAGTACTGTGGTTGGACCGCTGGCTGGTCTGACCGGTGTCTGTACGTCGGTTGGACCGGAGCTCTCAAAACAGTACGTCTTTTCTGCCACTTTAATTTTGCAAAAGCAATTTCTCTTTCTTTATTCTGTTTACGAGCAAGTCTAAAGCAATAACCAACCAAATGTCTATCTTTTCCACAAAAAGTACATATATACTTCACACGAGAAGATGATTTTGAAATTGAAGGTTTTGCAGTAGAAACACCTTGGTATGAAGAAGAAAGAGAAGACATAATTCCAGCAGATTTGAAAATAGTTTTCTTAGGTTCTGGTTTTGTCAAAATTTCTCCATTGTTTGTGACACTAAAAATAGAAGGTTGATGATTAGTAAAATATGCATGTGGATCAAAACCTAACCCTCTATTATATGTGCTTACTTTTAATTGATCTAAAATCATGTTAAGTTTCTTTTTACAATCAGAAAATCGTTGTAAGGAACTTTTCAAATAAGAAACTTTTTTTTGTTAACTTAGCACATTTTTCACTATCTACTAAAACCCCATTTTGTTTTTTACAGTTTGAACAAGAAATCATCTCATGAGTTTTCACAATATTCTCCATATACTCAACATGACCAAGAGCATTTTTCACTTTTATCTCATTCAAAAAACATGTTGAGCAAGTTTTAGAACTTGAAACGTCCTTGTGTTGTCTAATTCTTTTAGCACATAAAATATTGAACAAAGAACTTGCACCAAAAGCAACTTTCTATTTTTAAAAAAAGATTTTTTTTTGTCAAAACTAACTCATTAGCAATACGAGAATGCAAAGCAAGAGCAAGAGCCAAAGAAGTTTCAAAAACTTTTGTTTCCTCAATTTCAGATTCTAATCTCAAACAGTTATTAGCATGAACATCTCGTAAAGAAGAAATTTCAGAAAATAAAACTTCACAAGATGTACAATTATCATCATCAGGAATTAGAGATTTCAATCTAGAAATTTCAGCATTAAGAGATTCAACAATAAAGTCATGTTGTTTTATCTTTTTCTCATATTTTTGAATCTTAAAGCCAAGAGAAACAATAATATCTTGAAAAGATGTTACCTCAATGTGTTCGTTATCAGAATCAGACTCTCTAGATGTTGATCCTCCACGAGCCATGAGACATACTCCAGAGATGTTTTTGCCTTTGTCATCATCTTCTTTCTCACTACCAAAGTTGACGTCACTTGTTTGTTCAAAGGCAGCACACACTTTGTTTAGCATCTTCTTGTAACTTTCTTTGTTTCTCTTGCCTTTAAATATCTTCTTCTTCTTCTCGTTTTTGCTTTTGTCCTCTTCATCTTCCTTTGTTCGTTTCTTGAGCTTAGGGTAATTGACGCGAATATGATTAGGCTCTCCACATTCAAAGCAGCGGATTAGACTTCCTCGTTTCCCGCTTCTTACATTATTCAAAACTCGAGAGAATCTGTTAGTTAACAAAACTAAATCCTCCTCCGAGATTTGCTCGAGTTGGTCATCGGACATGTCATTAAAAGCATTAAAGAAAGTGATGAAGAAGCATTGACTGAATAACTAGAAGAAGACACTAAAGCAGAAGATTTTGAATCAATTTTTTGTGAAAGAATATTCATCTCATATGTCTTTAATTTGGTATACAAAGATTCCAAGATTAAAGTATTCATGTTTACAGATTCCTGAATAGATGTAACTTTCATCTCCCAAATAGACATGTCAAGACCATTTAAAAGATGTCGAGAAACTTTGACTGAGTATAATTAGCATCATCAACAGAACGAAGATCACTCAAAATTTTGTTAAAGCGAGCATAATAATCATCAAGAGCTTCTTCAGATTTCATCTCAAATTTCATATAGTCCTTTTTAAAAACATTTTTACGCAGTTCCTTAATGTTAGAAGATCCTTGGTGAAAGTCACATAAGGCCTTCCACATCTCATGCGCAGTTTCAAAATGAGAGATTCGATCAAAATCAAAACGAGAAACTCTATTCAAAATATAATTGCGAGCTTTACAATTATTTTCAAAATCAATTTTATTAGCTATAGTAATCTTGTCAGGAATAACATAGGGTTTTGAAACTTTTTGCCAAATATCGAAGCCTTGGGACATAATATAAGATTGCATCTTTTTGCACCAATAAGAAAAATCAACTCCATCAAAAACATGTGGCTTAATTGAATATTAATCCGCCATGGCAACTCAAGATCGATTAAAATCAAAAGAGAAACAAAAACAAGACTCTGATACCACTTGTAGGATCAAAAGATAAGAATTAAGCCTACCAGAAGGGGGGGGTGAAGGGTAGGATTACTAAAAACTAAATTTTTCGTGGAATAAAAAGTTACCTCTGAACCAATGAAGTTAATTTTACTTTAATCAAGATCTCCAACCTTTTTGGAAGACTCCGGTCCGACCTTGTCCTTGCCACCGGTCTGACCGTGTCCTTGCTACTGGTCTGACCGTCGATTATCTCCCGGTCTAACCACCTGTAAACAGACTAAAAATGATCTCGACGAAACTCCCGAACGACAATGCAAATCTTGAAGAATTATTCTCTTTATTGTATTAAGATGTGTTTACAAAGTACATACAACACACTCATTTCTCTCTCAAGGCTAAACCCTAGCTTTTCTCTTTTCCAAACGTTATATCTCTAGAGTCTCCATCCCTCATCTATTTATACATAAAACATACTACACAAGGTAGGAGTAGAACTCCTAGTCCCACTAGAACTCAAACCCTTAATTTCCTAAAACCAATTACAATTTTCCAAATTAAAATCTCCTCTTTCTCTCTGTATCAGAACCGTCTTCTGCCTGTTGCTGCTACAGTAGAACGACTACTGTGGCAAAGCCCAATCCGACATCTGCATACCGCCGCGTGGGCATGCAGCCCCGTCTCCGAGCCGCTACCTGCTGCTCCTTGCCTTGCAGCATGCACATACACCCGCATGCTACAGTATCACCGGCGTGCTACAGTATCTCGCATACTGTAGCACTATGTACTCCTATGTTTCTTCCAATTTCTATCTGATTTTCTTCGCAATTTTTCCAGCACTTGCACATACAACTTGTGAAGTCCGTTGCGAAGACTTCCCACACTGTGTCCATCCACATGTGCTACCTTGTGTCCAATCTCATTACCCAACATTCTTGATCGTTCTGGACCTCGGCTACTTCCTAAGTGTAGTCACGATCCTATCGTTGACCAAGATTGACCACAAGTCACCTATACAACTATAGACAAAACAATCGTTTCTGAGTATATATATTGCAATCTGACCCACATGAGTCACACACACTCATGCCAACATCGATTTATATTTTTTAACAAATGTTTATTAAATAAATCATTCGCAAAGCTAATTATTCATTACAAAATATTAATTATGACAATGATTTTATAGATAGGAATTCATAGTCAGATAGAAAATAAGAGTGCAAAGAAAATAAGAGTGCAATTCTGATGCTGCTGCCCTGATGATAGGATTAGAACAGCTGTTTGGCTCTTGTAACATGTCCATGAAAATAGGAACATTATAGAGATAATATAGGTATTATAGGTCCAGTAGGAAACTAATGTAGATTGCCATCAGATGCTCCTGTATTCTTTTGAAGAAATATTATGGAATCATAAGAACCGAGCAAAACCTCGACTATCACAAACAAATCCATCCATGGAGAACAAATCCATCAGCCGTTTTTTCTAAGTTGTGATAGGAATTGCAGGCATTGGGATTTGGGAGTGAAGCCGTTGCAAACCAACCGACAGTCACATGTTAGAATTGCAGGACTGGCATACACTTGTCCTGATCACTAAATTCTCTATAAGGGATAGTTTAAAGATGAGGGAAGAGGGCCGAAAAAAAAGATCATATAAAATAAGGTGAACAATTAGTATATGATTAATTGAGTATTAATTATTTTAAACTTGAAAAATGGATTAATATAATTTTTTAAAGCAACTTTTATATAAATTTTTTTAAAAAAATATACCATTTAGTAGTTTAGAAAGTGTACTCACGGAAAACAAAAAAAAATTTCTCTCTACTTCGGAACGGAGCCTAAATTCCCCTCGTCAACGGTATGGAGAGCTGTTTATACTTAGAAAATAGCTACCTATGTGTGAATGATGTCTTAACGACTTTCTATACTTGTTGAAAACCAGAACGCCATAAATGTTGAGAGTGGTTCATACGCTTTTGACTACCGTGTGTATAATTTAGAGGAATTGCTGAAATCATCAACAAGCTAAGTTGGGCGTTTGTGTGTATGCTAATTTGCACTATCAGTTGATACCAAGTATCTTGCAAGCCATGATGCAGTACGGAGTCAAGATGCGGATCCCACACCCTGTAAGTGTATTATGATGGCACGGAGTCCAGACTTAACTTCTTGATGAAAATCCTGTACATTTATCTAGAAGTTGATGTTTTCGACTTTAGAATGATTAATTGATCTAATATATAAGTTAAAAAAATTAGGGACGAACGTAAGATTACTATGCTCCCATAAGGATTGTCTTTAGATGTTTTTCTTTTCAGAAGAAGCAAATATTTGCCACCGTATTTATGCTTCTCATGCTACCATTGTTGTTAAGCACAGACGGCAATGGAAATGTTTTAACTACTGCATATATTATTGTGGTCCCTTGATAATAAATTTCCAATAAGATGTGGCACCGCTTTTATGTATCCCCTTGGAGGAACGCACCTGATGCACATAGCCTTTTCGTCTACACACCGTATACACCAACTAATAAATATCATCAAAAATTCTAAAAAAATTATATATATACTCCCAATAGTAGAAACCTATATATAAAACCTCATCTTTAAATTTATTATATAGAGAGAGCAACAAAAATAATAAAATTCTGATAGATTTATATTCTTAAAACTATTAATATTTTTTGCTACGGCTAAAGTATAATAAATTTAAAGATCAGACTTACATAGATGTAATATTATTGAAAGTACATATATAATTTTTTCTAGAATTTTTTGTAATATTTATTAGTTGGTGTATATGGTATATAAAAAAAGCTTATGTACATAGGATATATTTTTCCTTCCATGCCTATATATATTGGCAGTACAAGCTGTATTCGAACTGCAGTAGGTTGTTGAGCTTAGTTACCTTAACATTATTTGATTGCCTGGCTTAAAAAAAAAAGAACTCCATGTGATCGATGGGAATTGGAGGCATTTTGAGTGAAGCTATTGCAGAGCAACTGGCAGTCACATGGTGGACTTTAAGGACAGGCCCAACAGCACTTGTCCAAACTAACCAATTAAAAGCATTGTGGATAAATATAAATGGGTATAATGGATGAAATTCTAGTATCAAATCACTAATTCTGTACCTATACTGTTGCAAAGTGAAGCTATGGCAAAGCAACGCTTTGGATATTGTTGTTTTACCTACGGCTGTAGATGAAATTCTGGTATCAAAGCACTAATTCTGGAGAACAGATGTAGCGAAAAAGAAGGCACCGTACACTACAACAGAAATACCTCTAGGGAGACACTTTATTTATAGTGAAGCGACGTTTTCAATCGTCCTTAGGAGACTGCAGAGATGTCTTAGGAAAGCGTCGTACAACCATCTCCCCAAGAACCGTCTCAAAACTTCGAGACGCTCTATTGAACGTCTCTACGAAATTTGAGACGTTTGTAAGACGACTCCACGTTAGTAGAGACGACGTAGAATCAAGAGAGATCAAAGTGTCTCTACAAACTATTAAAATTGTACTAGATTTACAACTCAATTGAACAAGAAATTAAAAATATTATTATATAACCAGTGAAATTTACAACTCAATTGTACACCGTCCAAAAAAGTGCAAACGCACAAAAAAAATCCTAAAAATTCACGTAGTTGTCTAACTAACTGAAAGCTAACTACAAACTTTCTACTGGCAAATACTGATGCACTGGCTTTCCAATCTTCCACATATTCTCTGAATCTTTGGTACGTACTCTTTCATTATATCCTGCAAAAATAAAATCCAGGCAAAGTGTAGACAAATTATTTGAGGTACTGACCATGTAAAAAGATAGCATACATGCTGAAGGCCAACCATGTTCCAAAAATTCAGGTATATGTCATCCAGGACTGAAGGTTCTATGAATATCTACACAAGTACACCATATTATATCAGCTTATACCATGCTTGAATTATTGGCTTCTACTGCTTTAGTTAAGTTCTTCAATAATTTATTCACACGTGACTGTTTGTTAAAAACAAATTGCACGTTAGACCACTGAAGATTTTCATTAAAAAACATAGGATATATTATTGAAGATTAAGACAGAGCAAGTTTGATACATATCCTGCTTCTAGATAGTAATAATGAGATAACCACAGATAATTAATCTCTCTAACTCAGGAACTGCACTATTGCAATCCAAACTCAACGAATTATCCGGTGTGCAACCAGAATCAGAAACCAATATAGTGCCATATAGCTGTAGCTTTAAGACTTGATCTGTTTAACAGAGATTCCTGCATCATCCAGTGTTCTACCCATCATCCACAGATTTTGTTTACTGAATTCCATATAATAATGTGCTGCCCTGATAAGAGTCCTGCAACAAATTCATAGTTTTAACTTCTAAAAAATTAAGATGTAGAAATTATAACACAGTGATATAGTAAGACGCCCTATGAAGATTGAACATAGTCCCAATACTCTGCCAACTGGTCATGTGACTAACTGGAAATTCATAATTTTGAGTCCTCCTGAGTTCCTATACCCCAACCTATCTAGTAGAGTGGATTATATTATATAACTATAAAATATATGCTTCAACATCACAAGTCGCCACTACTATAGATCAGGCCATGTGTGCGACCCGTCACGGAGTCTGTAATCTCTGACGGGTACCCAAAAAAGCCCGTTTAAGACTAGACTTCGCGGCACAACTCTTTACAGATGAGAGGTCATCCATGATGGGTCGACGTTGCGAACCGACATAGATCAATAGTGTCGGTTTGCAATGTCGACCCATCACAGATGACCCTTCATCTGTGATGGGTCGTGTAACATGAATCGTCAAAGATGACTAATGTCATCTGTGAAGGTTCGGTCTTACCGCCCGACAGAGACTAGTAGGTACCTATATATACCTCACTCCTCGTACTGTGTCGTATCCTAGTCCTATGTACTGTTCATACTTTAGGTGGAAGGGTTAGGGGTCGAACCTTTGCTATATTTTTTGAGGGGGAAGTGATTTGAGCTGAATTGCCATTAGGTTTGTGTATTATCGGTATATGTTGCATAAAATTTTTATAACATAAATTAATCTGTATTATTATTGGTATTTCAGTGTTGCGGATGGATCGGAATTGGATGTACAATAATAACCGCTTGAGCCATGAGTATAGAAATGGGACTATTGAGTTCTTAAATGTTGTAGAGCATGACAAGTCTAGAAGGAGTAACCAATATATAGTATGTCCATGTGTGAGCTGTAAAAATGAGAAAATGTTTTTAGAAAGAGTACAGTTACAGTCACATTTGATATGTAGAGAATTCATGAAAGGTTATACTTGTTGGACCAAGCATGGAGAGGAAGAACCTTCGAGTATTTCAGTTGCTGAAGTGGCGGATGGATAGAACGGGGAGCAAGATGAAGATGGTATGTTTGTTTATTCTCCGTTGGGTGGTGAAATGTTTAATGTCAACAATGATACCCTTGATGCAACGTTGCAGGATGTTAAGGATCTAGCCTACAATGAGAAGAACTATGAGAACTTCACTAGCTTGGTGACCGATTCAGAGATACCTGTGTACTCAGGGTGCAAGGCAAAGTACACGAAGTTATCTGCTATCTTGAAGCTTATGAAACTTAAGACAAGTAATGAATGGTCGGATAAGAGTTTTACATAACTGCTTGATTTACTGAAAGACTTGGTCTCGGAGGAGAATATATTGCCAAGGACGACATATAAAGCAAAGGTGTTGTGCCATTGGGGTTAAAGGTCAAAAGAATTCACGCATGTCTGAATGACTGCAAACTATACCACAAAGAAAACACTAACTTGGATGAATGCCCTGTATGTTTTGCTTCTCACTTTAAGAGGAAGAATAATGGTGCAGAAGGTAAGAAGTCCAATAAAGGTGGTCCTATAAAGGTTGTTTGTTATCTTCCGATTTGCTGATCGTTTCAAGCGAATGTTTGTCAATCCTAAGGAGACTGACTTAGTTCGTTGGCATGCTACGAATCGAAAGGTCAACGATAAGCTAAGGCACCTTGCATATTCTATGCAATGGAGGAATATCAATAGGTTATACATAGAATTCAGAGAAGACCCGAGAAACATTAGGTAGGGTTTGAATACAGACGAGATGATCCCTTTTGGGGATATGAGCAGTCGTCATAGCATTTCGCCAATCCTTCTTATGAATCTCAACCTATCACCTTGGTTGTGTTTCAAAAGAAAGTACGTTATGTTGTGCTTGCTAGTGCAAGGGCCGAGACAACGCAGCAATGACATTATTGTTTTCTTGCAACCGCTTGTCGACGATCTGCAAACAATGTGGAGTACAGGGATACAAACTTGGGTTGCATACCAACGGGAGAACTATAACATTCATGTGTTGTTGTTCTGCACAATTAACGACAATCCTGCACTTGGTAACCTTTTTGGTCAAACTATAAAAGGAAAGAAGGTTTATTCAGAGTGTGTGAAAGAAACATGTAGTACGTGGCTGAAGAACTCGCACAAGATTGTTTACATGGGCTATAGGAGATTCCTCTGATGCCTTCACCCGTACAGAAATATGAAGAAACCTTCAATGGTAAGAGTGAACGGGGTCTTGCTTCTCCTCTTTTAATGGGAACAGAGGTATTTGACATGGTGAAGGATATCAAAAATGTGTTTGGAAATACAAACAAAGCATGTACAACAAAAAAGAAAAGCATGTGAAAGAAAAAGTCTATATTTTGGCAGCTACCGTACTGGAAAGATCTTGAGGTCCAGCATTGCATTGACGTGATGCATGTTGAAAAGAATGTTTGTGATAGTATTATCAGATTACTGCTAAATATAGCAGGCAAGACAAAAGACGGGCTCAATACACAGCGAGATGCAGAAGATATTAATATACGGAGTGAACTAGCACCAATAGTAAATTCAAAAACAGGAAGAGTATATCTCCCTCCTGCTTGCTTCACTCTCTCAAAGGAGGAGAAAAATGGTATGTTAGCATATCACTCTAGTATTAAAGTTCCAACTGGCTACTTATCAATGATCAATAAGTTCATTTCGATGGACGACCTCAAACTGGTTGGCATGAAGTCCCATGATTGTAATGTCCGAGCCCCGTTCTGCTTTCGCTACATGCGAAAGATCACTACTTAATGAGATGTAGTTTTACATTTAGGGTTCAAGGACAAATTTTGCAATTTTGTCTAGGTAATCTGTGAATTAATCCTAAGTCCCGGCATGGTGGATATAAGAGATTAAATCTCTAGCAACTACTATGGCCCAACATCTGAGAGCATTTTGAATTTACATGAAATCTTTTTATTGATTTTCATACATTTGGCCACCTCTAAATTTAGTGTATTACCAAAAATGCCTAATAATCCTTCAACCCCGTTGGTTGGTACAAGCGGAACATCAAGTCGAAACCCTAGGACATGCAACAAGCTTCGGGATTTGAAGTTAACCATCAGACAAATTGACATAACTGGAAGACCTATTGCGTCTAGAAGTGTTGTACTGAGGTTTGCAAACTCTTGCGGGATTGTCGCAAGAGAACACATTAGAATTCTCCACAAGGACTTCAACTCTGTTTCTAATGGTGAGAAAGAGTTGGCTTGGGCTAAGCTGAAGGAAAAGATTGACTTCCCACCAGAAGAGGAAGACGACATTAAGCATCGGGCGTTACAAAAGATTTGTTTAGCATGGAAAAATTTCTAGTCGAAGCTCATGAACGAGTATATCCACAACTCGATAAATGTGACTCCAATGGCAGAGTGGCCACAAATCACTGAAGATATCTGCAAAGAATTTGTGGCTTTGAAAAGTGCACCGGAGTTCTAGGCAATTCCAGGCCAGGAATAAGCACCCACAACGACTCGGCACGGGTGGTTACCTCGGAAAGGCTGATAAATGGGCTTTGGAGGATGAAGCTGCCAGATAGACTAATACCCCTTCCCCATTTGTTGACATCCCTAAGGTACGAGTCAGGAACTAGGCAAAAGCTCAAGGGAAGGTCTAGCCTGACGGAACAGTCGTGTTTCCAAATGAAGCTGATAGAGAAGTGTATCGACACCTCATGAGTTTTCAATCTAAGCCCTTTACAATCTCCTAATTATATTGTTGACATATATATGTCTAACATGTTAGCATTAAATTGTAGCTCAAGTTGATTGCTGAACGGTCTTCGCAAAGTAAACTTGCATCAGAAAGGCGCGAGGACGACATCCTAACAAAGGTGCTAGGGAACCCTGAACATTCTGACCGGATTAGAGGAATTGGCGCAACCGTACCTTGGAAGGTGGGCTTGGCTAAGTACAAGAAGCATAAGATATCCAAGGCAAAGAAAGAGGCACGTCTGAAGGAACGGGTGAAGGAGGAGGTTAAATCAGAGGTCACGCAAGAGTTCAATGTACGACTTAGCCAAGAGGTGGAAAGGTTAAGGCTAGAGATGCATCAACAGCAAACTACCACATCTTGGAGCTCTAGTGGAAGTGGGCCAGGCCAACCAAGTAGTCATGCGTCCATAGGGGTGAAACAATCACAAAACCCTATACCTGCTACAATTAACCATATTACTGAGGTAAGACAAATATAGATCAGAATAGTCAATTGAATTGTGTCTTCATAAACACCCTACAATTGCATGCAGGATACCACTGAGTGCATCCTACGAGTGTGGGTCACGCCAACGTTCTGCTCTGATGCCGCCGATGACCTAGCTTTCAAACCAACTGCTACAACCCCAGTGCATGGCGCTTACTTAGTGACCAGGCATGCGAGGGTCAAATTTGACATGTTGAGGGGCAATTGGGCCCACTATCCCCTAGAAATCCCGCCTAACGACGAGATTACAACATTGGGCACTACACGTGGGACATTTATCCAATGACCCAAGTGGGATATTGTCATCAAGATGAAAGCTCGGTCAACTCATGCAGCCCACCAAGCTCCTTTGCCTCTTCCAAATGTTTCGGCTCTAACAGCACCTCCTGATCATGCATTCATGGAACCACAATTTGGTGTTGGGCCTATGGACTTCGATGATATACCAGAAGATTTGCCTCCAATCAAGACAAACACCAAGGCCGTATCTTCTCCTTCGATAACCCACAGGAGAGGTCATGGGAGGGGAAAGGGAAAAGCAAAGAAAAAGCCGTCAGTGGCTAAGAGGCTACATCTCTATAGCGTCGCGCTAGGCATGCCCTTAGTTCACGACAATGAACTACAACACATGGGTGTTTGTCTACAAACAATTGCACGCTTGATACTTGGGGTTGACCAATGCCAAGAGATCTCAAAGGGATATATCTTTCCTTAGCCAACATGAGTGCGAGCCATTGCTGTTGGCATCAGCTATATTCGTTGTGGGCTTCGTCGATCTCTTTGACTTATTTAGGCTGAAACAACTAGGCACGGGATTGCTAAAATACTAATCTTTATAAGTGCCCTCAACTATATTACAATAAGATTCATCCTAATTATGTTCTAAACTCAATTTTAATTTTCACAGGACTTGATGGCTAGAATCCCACAGGATGGATAGCTGGGTTGGTTTTCTAGATCCAACTATGACCATCGAGCTCCAACTGAATACCAAACTAGATGACGTCGTCCAATACATCGAAAGGTGCTTGTGGGCCTATCAAGACAAGGATTGTCTAATGTTAGCCTGCAATCAAATGTAAGGGCCTCAAGCTACTAACCATATTCTTAGATCTATATAATTATAGCCGCATACGACTGATTGTTTCATTATACAGGTGCCATTGGATTTTCGTGGTCATAGTATCTAAATGGAACATTGTTTACTACATTAACTTCAACCAGGCCCACGAATATGATTTCACACTTGTTGTAGCCGCAATAGACAGATCATGGGAACCATATGTCAGAAATCATGGGGGTCATCAAGAAAATAAGGAGTCTTTCTTTCATAAGTATGACTTCAAGTGTGCTCACAAGTTAGCGTTACATGTGGTTTCCATATGTACCATCACATACAAACCTTAATGAAACAGGTGACCATATTTGATCTTGAGGTTTATGCCCCCTCTAAAACACCACCTTTAGGGATTGCCTACATCATTTCACATAAATGCTAACTATACTCTTATCCAATAGAAAAAAGGATTAGACAATTACCGAGATCAACCTTCCCAGAATTCGAGGGAAAATAACTTGTCTTTTTGTTAGCCAGAGTTATAAATCCAAAATGATGCTTCTATATGAAAAAGAAGGATAAATTATCACTTTGTTTGAACTTGTCATTCTTGTAACTTAATTTATTCACTTGTACTGAAAATTCACTCTGTTCCATGTGTTTACCCATCAAAGAAATATGTACCATTGTGACACCTGCAAATCTCACTTCCCAAAAGAAATATGTAACTCTATAGACTGAATTTGCACAGCCCAAGTGCCCGTATTGTGTGTTAACTGTGACCCCTACAAAAGTTGCGTGGTTCCAAACGGGTTGGCTTGCGGGTGCATTCCATTTGATGCCGGGAAAGGGGCCAACCCAGCATTGAGGAAGGGGTTGGGTGCCTGAGCAATGCCTACAAGCTGTGGCTGTAGTGGTGGCCCGAAGGGATTCTGCTGCATCATCATAGGCATCTGCTGGGACTGCTGACCCATGCTAGCCATTTGAACTGATGGTGGGGAGCTACTTGATTTGACATTGCAAAAGATCGCTCGCCATGAAGGGGTTGGGAGCAGCTGAGCCATAGAGCTGCATCTGCTGCCTGTAGGTTCCCTCGTCGTATAGGCTCTCCCATGTGACTTTGTCAAATCCACCACCCTGTAGACAAAAACAAGGGAAGAAATTTTGGCCTGATTAGCTAGACCAATAGCAAATAAAAAGTCACAACATGGTTACTGAACCCAAATCACTCAACAGTTCAAAAATTTATGGATTACCATTAAAAGATCAAAAGTAGAACAAATCATAAAGATGCCAACTAAGCTCAGTCATTAACATTTAGAAGCAAATCCAAAGATTGTGGGAGAGAAAAGCACCATTTTCACCTGAAGATTCAAAAGGAAAAAAAGGTGAGTCTCGAAGTTGCTGAAAAGTGGTTTTAGTTCGCCCCAATAAATTGAGAAGGCAAATGGGAAACCACCAAGCCCAAAGTTAGACAATTGCTAGCATTGGATGAACTTCCTTTTCTTTGAGAAGCAGAACACGTCAGTAGGTCTTTTATGGACTTACAACAGGTTTGTTACAACCACATTCCAGATTAGCCCACGCCTCGATAAGGTTCATTATTTCTAGACGATAAATCATTCGCTTGCAATTCAAACCAATTAAAAAGTTATCAATTTTTCTCACATAAATGCTTGCCTGATAAACATAGATATGTGGACAATTATGTCCCCTGTTTTGACCAACAATGAGCAAGCATAGTTTTTCCAGCCAGACACCAACTAAGTTGATTAGGGAGCTACGGCAAAACCCTGTCCAGCCCAAAACCAAGACACCAACTAAGCTAGCAGGAGGCCACTAACAACACAATAGCAGTTTCCAAATCCAAAGCAGAACATTATAGTAACCATAAATATCCTTAGAGAAAGAGCAAGAACATTTCAGGATAGTATATTTCAGGATAGTGATCTATTAAAGACAGTGATCTACATGAAGCTGTAAAGAAAATACAATATCATCTTAGCCAAGCTGTCCAAGCTATACGTGTGAAAAAAAGATCAGTTCTTCAAGAGTGGGTATCACTCCTGTGATTTAGCTGAAAAAAACGATTGGTCAGTTCGAATGAACAGAGACATCACACGAGTTATACTCGAGCAGTACTTTTAGAAGAACAAATTGAGATGCTTTTATAATATCTAGCAGCTGAACTTTCATAATACTAAAAGAAGCATCAGGTAGCATGTGAGCTCCTAGTCTCCTACATTTTGTCTAGTACACAGCATGGAACATCAAGAATCAGTTAAATTTGAGGCAGTTGTACCTGCTTGCCTTATCCATACATGCCACGGAAATTGGACATCAAGAAAGCAAGCTAAACGATATAGAAGGGTCTATTGATTAACTAAGATTGCTCAGATAAAGCCACCAACAGAACCAGAGTGGACTGACACTTCTATGTTTATTTGATATTTGAATAATTCCAGAGAAAATGCATTATGTATTTGTAGCTTCAAGGAACACGTATAAATATGTAGAAAGCACAAAATTGACAAAGGTGACCTCCTAAAGCTGCATCCAAATTCTAGAGCCGCAATGGTGTAGCTGTAGCACACAAGCAAGAACCTGACACAAGGATCCAGAATTTCTTATTGACTACTCCACACAACAATATCAAATTCATTATGTCGAGAATCTAAAAAAATAAGGCAGAGAAAAGTTGGTTAATTGGATAAGTCAACCAAAATGGAGATATCAAATAACTGTACCTTTAGGGTGGTCAAACTGAAAGATTTGATGCGGTAAAATGCCAAGATTGTCAGGTTTACAGAGAAAGCATGCCAAGATTTGATCATTTGATACAGTAAAATCATGCATATTGTGGTCCGACCAATATTTGATCCTTACTTTTGAGAGATTATGCTTATCTTTTTTTTTCCAAATGGCGAGAACACACACAAATTAGTAGCTTCCGAGGTCTGATTCCATGGCCATATCTAAATGTTAATGTTACAGGTAATTAAGCACTTAGGCACTGGAGGTAACATCTTAAAAAATCAATCAATAAGGCAACGCTAGGGAGAATTGGTAGTATATGGACCTGGAAAAAGTGGAGATATCAAAAAGCTATACGTCGCACATCCTGGGACGGAGAGTCGGAGACCTCACCGTCGGCCAGCCATCATCCCCGTCCTGCAACGGAGACCTCGCCATCAACCGCCGTCATGCAGCCCCCACTGTAGTCATCGCCTTGCAGAAACCATGAGATTTCACTCATATCACAAAATGCTAAAAATACAGATAGATGAGTTATATTTAGTCCAACAATGTGAGTCCATAAAAAACTTGAAAAACTACTAATGAGACAAGCTATCTAGAAAAATAGGCATGCCCCAAGCAGTTTCCTCTCTGTGTACTCCTGCTAGTTGATAGCAATTTTTTTCTAACAACTTTTTCAACGAAGTAGATTTGCATAGCAGCACAAGCAAAAGGATTGATACATTTGGAACTCAATGCAGGTGATTTTTCATTCGGACAAAAAAATTACCCTGTAGAAAATTTGAACATTTGAAAATTCAAGGAATTTGAGTCTAGTCAGATCAATGTTCCTGGTGGTAAATAAGGGCATAATTTTTAAAATATATGGGAACATATGAAATCTATGAAGGCATCTCCTCAAACACAAGAAAAACACAGTAATAGCCTGTATTTTATTTTCCAATGAATTTCTTTGGGTAAAGCATAAAAAGCAGTTCAGTAAAATTCTGATCTTGTACTAAAATCGTTATGCACGCAATACAGTTTATCAAGATATTCTATTCAACCTATTAATTGAACAGCAGATCACATTATCCTTCTAATGGTATGTGAAAGACCATGCAAAAGTGTATATTTTTAGTAAATATGTACTGGTCACAGGAGTATTCCCTGAAGCTAGCTTAGGCCAAACCATAAAACAAATGTTTACACAACCTACTATACCTTTGACTGCAACCTGTAGAACACATTTGTATGGCACCATTAATAACGTTATTTACCTTTCCATGGTACCAGGGAAGCATGTCTTGATGGCCATATTGGTGCAAGTATGTGACAAAATCCAATCACATGACAAATATCCGCACAAGGGTTCACCAAATGTAAACACATACATTACCATACACTTCCATCATCCCAATTATCATTTTGCAGAACTTAATAAAAACATCACACTCTTACCATGTAAGGAACAACATAGAGCTTTAACATCATAAAAGGGTCTATCGCAAAGGTCAGACCAATGAGAATCCCAACTATTGCTAGCCAAGACACAGGTGATTCTATCACATCCTTGTTCTCATTTGGTTGGAACAGATAACTGCTTGGTTCAAGTGTGAACCTACCCATGCTTAGATCTTTGTACAATGTTTGACTGGACCATAGAAGAATGTAATTGTCAGTGGAAAATATATACGTCATGGGTCCAAAAGTTAACCAAAAGAAAAAAAAGCGAGTTGGGAAGAATTGAGAGGGCCTTAGAGGTTGCCCTCGCATCGCCCACACGAGTGCGGTAATTGACATGTTACATGTTTAACATCTTCTGAAACCAAATATGGAATTGAAAGGATACATAATATGACTATTTCCTAACAGAACGGACATCTACAACATATATGGAGGAGCTGAACAACCTAAATAACTCAAAACCTGTTTTCCTAGAGATCTAATGTAATTTTTCTAAATTTAAAGCATGGGAACAGGATAGAATTCTGTTTCAAATAACAAAGTTGGGAAATAAACACATACATTGGAGAGCGGTAGAAGCGTACATAATCTCTGCTCCATTTTTGCGCGAGCCATCGGAACTGCTTCTCCTGAAGCAGCTTGTTGGAGCAGGACCAGGCATCATGCCCCTAATTCGATCGATACTTGGGCGAATACTAACAATCTTATTTGCTAGGCACAGGAGTAGTAGGAGTCATTCGGTCCATCCGGAGGGAAGAACATTTCGCTAGGATAGAGATTGAGAACATTTCCCCTTTGGAGGAGAAGAAATATTAAGGTTGAAGATGAAGCTTACGACGCACGCCAAGGAAGGAATATTCTTCCACGTGGCGTGGGGACCACTCTGTACCACTCAGGAGAGTCATCCCTGAGGGGACCGCAAGTCTATTGTGTATTGTCTAAGTTACCCCTAGGGTCTATAATCTCATTGTACAGCCCTTGGGCTATAAAAGGCAGGCAAACTCTATTGTAAAGGATAGAGAATATTTGAGTAAACAATGCTTTGAGTACATTTAGTCCCCAGATTGCATTTTGTAGGATAAGCGAGAGAAAACTTCCCCCCGCTTATCCCCATTTCTTGTTCGTGACCGAAGGTCACAACAGTGGCGCCGTCCATGGAGACGCAAGTCTCTAAGGTGAAAGTTAGGGGGTAGATGCACCTGAGGCCACAAAGAGCGAGAGCAGTACCAGCGAGATACATCGACGCATTTTAACAACAACCAAGGCAAATAGTAGATCCCGTCGCGGAAGGCGAAATGGAGCCAGAGAGGGAAATCGAGAACGTGGCAGAAGACGGAGTGGTGGCAGATGCCGCAGGAGGGAGCATGGGAGATGTTAATCACGTGAACGAGGTGGACCTGATGGAAATGGTGGAAGCACGAGGGGCTATGATGATAAGCCGGGAACTATTCGAAAAGATGCAGAGGGAATTGCAAAGGTTACAGAATTTGTAAAATCCGGTTGAGGCAGCAGAAGCAGCCGTGGTGGATATCCCAGAATCATCGTAGAGATCACAGCAAAATGTTGTTCCCCAATTTCCGAGTCAAAATCCAACACAAACAAATCAACCACTTCTCATGAACCAACCCATTTCCACAGATACACCATCCATCCAGAACCAGCCCGGCTTCACAAATACACCCATCCCGAACCAACCAAGCATAGATGCACTCATTGTAAGACAACAAAACATCTTAAGTTCCATGCCCATGCCGACGGAAGTACCACCCCAGGGCGTTCTGAACACTTCGGCGCAAACATGTCTACCAGGTAGACAAACTCCCGTGCTCAATACCCAGAGCCCAATTCAACCTCCTATTCACACCCCGTACAATCAATTCCCTCACCCAACTCCTCAATGAACTCTGCAACAAACTTTTCTCCAGCAAAATCAACAGTTGCCCCAGCAAAATCAGCCTTTTCTCCAGCAAAATTAACAGTTTCCCCAGCAAAATCAGCCTCTTTTCCAGCAAAATCAACAGTTTCCCCAACAAAATCAGCCTTTTCTCCAGCGAAATCAGCCTTTTCTCCAACAGAATCAACCCTTTTCCCAGCAAAATCAGCTAATTTCTCAACCAATCTTCCAACAGTTGCCTCAAAATCAAGTTGCATAAACAACATTCCAGAACACCCCCACTCAAAATATGTTTATTGCTCAGTCACAGTTCCAAGGAGTGCGAACGGTGGATGATACAAATCCTTTGAGCCCAAACCTGCAGATGGCACCTTGGCCAGCACATTTCAAGTTATCAAACATAACAAAGTAGAAGGGAGACACCGACCCAAATGAGTACTTGAGAGTGTATGAAACGGCAGTGGAAGCGGCAGGAGGAGATGACACAACTAAGGCGAAAATACTTCCCACAATGTTAGAGGGAGAGCGCTCTCTTGGTACACCACAATTCCACTCTTGTCAATATACTCATGGAAACACATGAGAGATACATTTCGAACGGGATTCATTGGAGCTTATGAGGAGCCAAAAGAATATGATGACCTATATGCGGTGCAGCAACTCTCATCAGAAACAATAAGGGAATTCATGTTGAGATTTTCTCGAGTCCGCTGCCAAATCAAGCACGTAGATGATGCAATGATAATAGCTACGGTGAAAATGGACAGCGAGATCCTGCAAATTCTAAGACACGGCTTCGGCCGAAAAGAGTTTTCACCCTTATCCGTGAGGGGCTTGTTGGAGCAGGACCAGGCGCCATGCCCCCAATTTGACCGATACTTAGGCGAATACTAACAATCTTACTTGCCAGGCACAGAGGTAGCAAGAGTCATTCGGTCCATCTGGAGGGGAGAACATTTCGCCAGGACAGAGGTTGAGAACATTTCCCCTTTAGAGGAGAAGAAATATCAAGGTTGAAGACGAAGCTTACGATGCACGCCAAGGAAGGAATATTCTCCCACGTGGCGTGGGGACCAGTCTGTACTACTCAGGACAGTCATCCCTGAGGGGACCACAAGTCTACTGTGTAATGTCTAAGTTGCCCTTAGGGTTAGTAGTCCCCCCAGGGGCATTTTTGTAATCTCATTGTACGGCCCCTGGGCTATAAAAGACAGGCAAGCCCTATTGTAAAGGACAGAGAATATTTGAGTAAACAGTGCTTTGAGTGCATTTAGCCCCCAGATTGCATTTTGCAGGATAAGCGGGAGAAAACTTTCCTCCCCGCTTATCCCCATTTCTTGTTCATGACCGAAGGTCACAACAGTGACGTCGTTCGTGGGGATGCAAGTCTCTAAGGTAAAAGTTAGGGGGTAGATACACCTGAGGCCACAAAGAGCGAGAGCAGTACCAGTGAGATACGCCGATGCATTTCAACAACAACCAAGGCAAATAGTAGATCCCGTCGCGGAAGGTGAAATGGAGCTAGAGAGGGAAATCGAGAACGTAGCAGAAGACGGAGTGGTGGCAGATGCAGTAGGAGGGAGTATGGGAGATGCTAATCACGTGAACGAGGTGGACCTAGTGGAAATGGTGGAAGTACGAGGAGCTATGATGATAAGCCGGGAACTATTCGAAGAGATGCAGAGGCGTTCTAAAACCCCAATCGTGCAATCAAAAAAACAAAAAAAGGAAAATCACATTATCCTTGCCATCGTGATATTGTCTATTGAACCACTACGTAATCAATTGAAAAAAAAATCCCAATCCATACAAAAGCTGCAAGCAGGAACTACTACTACAGTGAAGTAAAATCTTAGTGCCAACAATCTAGCTGCTAGTGAGTGCTGTAGGGGAGGGGGAGATGTTGTTGTCTCACTTTGGATAGGACGAGGTGGTTGTGGCGCTTGGCGGCGGCGGTGAGGGGGGAATGGATGGGGGAGGGGAAAGGGAGATTAGGAGATAGGGCTCAAGAGGCCAGCCACTGCAAAAGGGCCTTGCTTTTCTTTACTCGACGGTGTTAGGGTTTTAATAACCACGAGATTGATCCTGGCAGATTTGCGTTCTCGGGAAGGAGCCGTGCACCGGGCCGTGGAGGGCTGCGCTGGTGAGGGTTAGGGAGGCTGTTGTTGCCGCAGGCTGTTGAGCCGATACAGGGGTAGAGGCGTATCGTCGGGGCCAGGGAGCCCTGCCTAGGGGAGGAGGCGGGCACCAGGGCTGAGGAGGCGGGCGCCGGGGATGAGCTGTGCGCTAGGTAGGGTTAGGGTGGCCGTCACCACCTCTGGCTGAGCCGCTTCGGAGTTGATTTTTTTTCACCGAAATGTTTTTTCTTTCGCCGTTGAGCGTGAGTGCGGGTGGGTTGGTGTAGGATTGCGGGATTAGTAGGATTGCAGAATTGAAACTTGTACATTTTATATTAGCATAGATGGTGTGCCGAATATTATCACTGTTCATGGTGGGCTATTGTGATATGTCGTGATTTTGAATGCAATTTTTTAAGCATATAAAAAAATAATAATAAAATAGTTTAAGGACGTCCAAGACGTCTCAAGAAGCGTCTTCACGCCTAGTATGGTTCCTGTCATATAGACAAATAAGAAAACGTCTTCAGCTAAACATTTTACTAGATGTGTGTCTCCGTCTATTAAGAATGGACTATATATGGAGACTGAAGGTGACATGGTGGAGTGGTCTTTTTGCCCCTTAAGAGGATGTATATATTCACAATATACTACACTGTTTGCCTTGGACCACTAGTACAAGTAACCCTTCAGTTAATTACTTTAAGTAATACTCTATACTGGTAGTAAAATCAATCTAGACCGTCTAATCTAATGAACTAAATCTATTCTGCTATCATCTTAATTAGTGATAGTAGAATCCATATATCAATAATTGAGATTACTTCCACTGATAAAATATTAGTGATAGAATACTACCGATAGAGAGCACTGTAATGTTAGTATTACTTTTAACTATGGAAGCCCCAGTAGATATAATGAATTGACCTAAGTTTATTGCCCCATCAAATAGTCAATATATGTTATACTTATATTGGTATCTCTTTCCTAAACACTCTTGATATAAATTTTACCATACCCCATGCTTTCTTCTCCTGCCCAAAAGAATCATTTTAGCAGTATACCTTATGCGTACAACTCACTGCACTTTGATAAAAGGAAATAGTGACAGGAATGAGACGCCTCTGGAAGAAATGACCGATCCTACACGAAAAAAGGTCGGTCACTTTTCTTCAGAATTGTTTCATCTACTATGGCAACTCACTACAACAGCAACTTGCTATGGCAGGTACTGTTACAGATGCATGCATTAGGATCTCTCCATCGCATCGCTGGTTCTCTAATATATGGCTCTGCTACCCTAGCTGCTTGCCAGTGCCACCATGGTAAAACTGAGCATGGTTTGTACTACAGCGCCACTCACGGATCATTGATGCCGCGGTAAACCTCAGCTGTACTCACTGTCAGAAAATGTCATTTTTGTAAGAGTGATAAATTTTCGTGAGGGTTTTTATGCATCCTCACGAAAATCATAATTTCGTGACGGTGTATCAAAAACCGTCATGAAAACATATTTTCGTGACGGTGCTTGGTAGTTGTTTTCATGATGGTGTACCGTCACGAAAATAATTTTCCTCTCACGAAAATAGTGTATAGTGCCATCGTACCCCATTCGGACAAGAAAGCACTAGACTAACCGATGGTGTAAGTATTTCACATGTGATTATACCCGCACCAAAACACCGGATCCCGTTAAAACTCCAAAGTTAAACACCGGATCCCGTTAAAACTTCAAAGTTAAGCGTGCTCAGACGGGAGGATGGTGACCTCCTGGGAAGTCCCTTTTTCATGAGGTTAAAGTCTCTTTTTCGTGAGGGTGGACACCGTCACGAAATATCGGCCGGGTGGTCGCGTAATTTTCGTGACGGTGAGTACCGTCACGAAAATATTTCGTGACGGTTAACCCTCACGAAAAGGACATTTTCCTGACTTCTGATTCGTGAGAGGATTTTCGTGAGGGTGGACCGTCACGAAAATATTTTCGTGACGATATTCCTATTTTTGTGAGGGTATTTTAACCCTCACGAAATTTCAAAATTCTGGCAGTGACCGAAAGTGAGCCATGTCCCTGTTGCTTAGCTTCGACTGATTCGAGAGCAAAAATTGTTCTGACACATGCCAAGAGCATTTATTAAAGAGAAATGTATTTCTAATAGGAATGGGATGCTTTAGTAAATAAGTCATCATACCGTGCTTCTTGATCTTTGACAATAATCAAATGAGAAGATTAAAAAGCCATCATTTGTGCACAACAAAGAAGCAAATGAAAGGAGCTGGTGTCACGGCACATCAGCATAGCTTGAGAGGAAACTGATCTCATGGTTCATGACTAAAGAAGTGGTATTCGACAAAAATTAAAACAAGGGACGTGGGAAGATACATGATGGACTGATCTTGTCTGTGATTGATAAAATATTCGATATCTCATGCTCATGTTTTCTTCTCACATGAGAGATGTTCAGGCGCCTTGTTCGAACCTTTTAGATGAGGAAGCTACTTGCACGTTTAATATTTAGTTACATAATGCTAATATTTCAAGCATATCTTATTTGTATTATTTTATATAAACAAGATTACAGTCCAAATTTCTTAGGCGACATGCATATCTTATTTCTTGGATTGCCCCCTCCCCCCCACCTCCTCCACCTCCTGCCCCCACCTGCCATCCCCCCTTAATTTTGGTGAACGAGTAGCTTATTTACTGTGCTTACAGGTTTTTTAAAAATATTTGAATGTACATTGTGCAATTTTGCATCATAATAATCTTTCCCAAGTCTAGTGGTTTCAGACAGTAGTAGTGCATTGAAGTTCAAATCCATCTTTTACTGCAGTAAATATGCAGACATTAATGAAGAAGTCTAATTATTTGATTTCCCCCAAAACTACAAAAGGTAAAACACATTCTCAGTTGAAACAATACAAATTCTCCTATAGAGCATTTATTTGTTAGATTTAACGATGTCATGGTAGTTCAATTAACAAAATCACAGGTAGCCCCAAATGTGTTATGAAAAATGGAAAACCAGGTGGAATTATTGGATTGACATGGTATATTAGACCGTTATGATATCTTACGAGTGGTGTTGAGTCAAGCCGGTTGGGGAACGAGGGGGTGTACATCAGACAAATCTGAGGTGAAATTCTACGAAAGTTTCTTCATAAAGCTGAAGCGTTTGTTCATCTCCCTTGTAAGACATGGTAGGTTGACCTAGCTAACGAGTGATTACTCTGAACAGTACTATGTACAACCCTTGTGCCTTTACTTTACGGTCCGTTTGGTATAGCTCCAGCTCTCGGATTCTGATTTAGTGGAGCTGGAGCTCTAACAAATGGTCCAGCTCCACTAAAGAATAAAGTGAAGTAGGTTAGAGCTACTCCAAAAAATTGAACTGTAAGGTAGAGCGGCCTTCGGTAGCTCCATAACTCTAGCTCTAGCTTTAAGAGTTAAGTTATATCAAATGGGGGCTGCGTCTGTAACTGTTAGCTATTAAATAGAAACCTAGATCTCCTGCATCCTTCCATGTAGAGATGGGTGCGGATCGGTCCGTGTGTAATCTATAGCCAACTCTAATTCAACTAAGTTTTATTTTTAACATCTTAAAAGTAAAACTTACTTTATTTGATTGAACTAGAGCCGATCACAGATTATCCGTGGGCCGATTCACGCCCATCCTTACTTCCATGCAACACCATTTCGGTGTTTGTACAAGAACTTTGGAACCAGTTAACTCTCTTCCATTTCCCTATGAAGTTTACCATAGGAATGGGAGGTCTGAGGAAACAAGCTTATACGTTCTTGGATTTTACAGCGTGTTTAGTTCGGCTGACTAGTTATCATGGCTTCCTTCCGTGAAGTATCAGAACATCTGATACAAGATCAAAACTTGTGTCATTAAAAATTTCACAAACAGAGAACTGGAAAATGGGGAACTTCCGGACATCATAACTTCCCATCCGAACTACATCGGAATTTCCGACTGGGTTTTTTGAAATCCAACAGAGAGCTCGATTTTTTGGAAAATCAGGCATTCCGATGCTATCGGAACTTCTGATCCAAGTCAGTTTGAGGCTTTTAGAAAGGATTTAGGTTGGTTTTGCGATAGATTTGAGAGCAAGATTTTGACCCAGATTCGTATAATGGAGAAAATTCCTTATATGCCTCTGAAAATTTAGCCAATTCCTTTTGTGCTCCTAAATTTTTCTCACTCCTTTGTATGCCCTTCAATTTTTATTTTAATCCCTTCCATATCCTTGCTGTTATTTAACCATTAAATAGGTGTAAAAAGTCGGTTTTACCCTTGGACATGTAATAAATGTAGAAATTTGTGGAACCTACCTTTGTGATTATAATATTTATAAGTTTATTGTTTGACGAAGTATTATAAATTAAAATTTTAATATGTATTAAAAAGTACGTGTAACATTTTTTAAAATGGTAAACATAACAATTTAAGTCTTGGATAGCATTTATTTTTGATAAGATATACAACACATAGCAAATCTTTTGTACTACCATCAAAAAATATGTTACACATACTTTTTTTAATAAAAATGTAAATATAAATTTTTTATCATTATCTAAAAATAAACTTTGTCGTGAATAATACCTCGTACAATAATGCCATGAATATAATAGTCACATGCAACAAACTTATACACTTTCAACAAGATACTCTAAATTTCTATGTTTTTCTTCGATGCAGAAGAGCAAAATTGACCTTTTCATATGAATTATGTAGGATCGAATCCTACGAGAAGGGGGTTAAATGGTAGGAAAAACCAAACAACCAAATCTTTTAGCGGAACAAAAGAACCCAACTTGATGGACTAACCTGTCGATCACAGTCTGACCGTCCTCCTACCACTGGTTCGACCACCCGCAAACAAAGAAACACAGCTTAAGAAACTATTAAAATTGGATCAGTTTCATTGCATCAAGATATATTTATAAAGTGCATACAAAGCACTCTTCTCTCCAAAAACTAAATCCTAGGCTTTCTCTCCTACCAAGGTTGATTTCTCTAAGGTCACAACCCCTTATCTATTTATATCCAAGACCTTAAACACAAACTAGAACTAAACTCCAAAAACCACTGGAACTCAATCCCTCGAATTCCAATTCTAATTCAATTTACCAAACGGAGTCGGATTCCCATGGCGCTACTTTCCTGCATAGACACGCATGTGCTGCCTTTCGCCCTCTTGGGCCTCCCGCAGTGCTACTAGACCGACGCCACCTGGACTAGGCCAACGCCTCGCTGACTCCTCTGCCAAGCCGAGCCGCCGAGCCACATCGCTGCTGCCGCTCCTGGTGGCGTACGGCTAATAGGCAGACGTGCGCGTGTGAACCAGACCGCGCAAACGCATCTAGTGAATTTTTTTATTTTTCTATTTTTTTTAAAAATATTTACAAAAATATATTTTAGTTTTGAAAATTTACAAATATATACCCCCAATACCCTCTGAGAGAGGACGTTTTAGGTGACCTAGCAGATGGCCGTCAGCCACCACTATCGGGTAGCCGTGGGGCCATTTGCCATTTTCCAGGTGACACCCTAGGGCGGCAAGGGTGCCGCTTGCAAAAGAGTCGGCGTCAGGCGGCCCTCTTGCCGCTCTCCTAGAGGGCGGTTTTTTCAGGCTAGTGAGCCGCCTACAAAAGCGACGCTCCGTGGGTCGGCCTTTTGCAGGCGGCCCCCTTGTCGTCCTCTGGGAGGACGATTTTTGCCCGGCCAGGAGGCCGCCTGCAAAATAGGTAAAAATGCCCTCCACAAAGACGATTTTTTGGTGGTGGGTATAAAAACCCCCTCCCAGCCTCCAAAAAATTCATAAAATTCTTAAAAATATCAGAAAAAACAAGAGAGAGTTGAGAGGGGAGGCGAAGGAAAGCAGTGAAGCCCTGCTGGTTTGTGGATTCGTCTGCAGGTAAAACCTTATGTCTCTTTGCAATTTTCATTTGTATTCATGAAGTGATGTAGTATGTGTAGTATTGTACTAGTAACGTGTAGCGTACGATATGAAAATAAGTTATTACATTCATAGATCTGTAGTTTTTTAGAGATGGTGGTTATAAAAAGTCAATTACACGGTATTAGATCAGATAAGCATGTTGGTACTTAGTTTAACTTTATTTTTTTGTCAACAGAGATGTCAAATAAGGTAGTATTTCGGTTATTGCACGGGCAAGAAAATGTTAGGTATGGTCCACAGGGTGTAGATCTATCGGAGTTCAGTTTAAAGGCTAAGGGCATTGATAGGCCGGCTAAGAAAAGTTTTGGGTTAGTGTATAACTTGTTGATGCGAGGCTTCTGAGTTGACCCCCAGATCAACATAATAACCGTGTTTGTTGTAGTGAGTCATGTAGTCAAAGGTTTTTTTTGGAACTTATGCTGGTGGATTGCACTGCCACTTGGAAATGATACGTGTAGAATGTATTCCAACGTGGTTCGTCACTTGGCATACTTATGTTGGTGTATGAGAAGGATAACACCGTTGCAATGGCCGTGCAAGATGATGAGGGTCCAAGTGTGATGAGAGATGATGCCGAAACAACGGAGGAAAACGCAAGAGAGCATGAAGAAGATAGGCAGCCAATAGGTGTGGCAGACGCAGCCAATATGTGTGGCAGACGAGGGAGATATAATCGATACCATCATTGAGAAAATGGATAGGAAAGATGTTGATAACGAGCATGCAGAGGATAATGAATCGTCTAATGAGGAGAATGTAATGGCTACAGAATAGACCAACGAGGATTTTTCTAGACTTGTTATCTTCAAGCGACATCATGTGCCATAGGAGTACAAGGAGAATGAGATCATTCAGGGGGCTAAGTATGCATACATAAAGGATTGAAGGGGGCAGTGAAACAATGGGTGGTGTCACTTTAAAGGGAGTTCTGGGTCGTGAAGTCAAGCAAGTCGGTGTATGAAGTGAAGTGCGTGAAAGATGGGTGTCCATGGTGGGTACATGCGTTTAAGGGTAAATAAAATGATTATTAGCAAGTATCGATCGTGACCGAGTATTCTTGTCATTTACAAGGGGTCGAGAAATACCATAGAAACATGACATCTATATTTGTTGCAACAGATATGTACTCCCACATTGTGAACAATCTGGGGTACGAACCAAGGTCAATTGTTAGGAATATTGAGAAGAAATTCAAGTACATAATTAGCTATGCGAAGGCATAGAGGGCGAAATGTGGAGATGAGGTTTAGCACATTTGAAGCATCATATAATAATTTGCCTCGTCTTTTTGCCTGCATTCTTCAGAGGAATCCAGGACCTACTACGATCTGAAAGCTTTCCCATCAATTGACCATCGTAACCAAAGTGTGTTGTAACGGGCATTCTTTGCATTAGGTGCTTGCATTCAGATATTTGTGCATTATCGTCCCATCCTCTACATTGATGGGACATTACTGACTGGAAAGTACAGATGACAGATATTGATAACAATTGGAGTTGACGGAAACAATCAAGTGCTATACGTGGCTTTTGCTTTTGTTGAAAGCAGGAACACTGATAGCTGGTACTGGTTCCTAGAGCGGATTAAGTCTGTAGTTGTACGGATGAGGCCAGATATATGCCTAATACATGACTGTCACGCCGACTTGCTGCGGGTAATTGAGGAATTGAGGGATAGCTACGTAGATAAGGGGTACCCACCAAGGTGGTCCGATGTTTGAAGTAGATGGTGCATGCGTCATATGAGTGCTAATTTCTACAGGCAGTTTAAGAACAAGCACCTTATGGATCTTTTCAAGAGGCTATACACCCAGAATCAAGAGAAGAAATTCAATGAGCTTTGGAGGAGGTTGGATAAGTTGACGTCTAAACAAACCGAGGAGCAGTTCAGGAGGGCTACCCTTGTAGAGGATAAGGCTCCACAAGCTCTTGGATCTCTCCCAAGTGATGGATCTCGTATAAGAAAAATGTTGGCATCATCGATTAGGAAATTTTCAGAATGGGTTGACAATGAGCCAAAGGAGAAATAGACTTTGTTGTTTGACAAAGATGGTTCTCGATTTAGTGTAATGACCATAAATTTGGAGGAGGTTTATAACTGGGTAATGCGTGGTGTTCGAGGCAATGTTGAATTTATCTTGCATGTCACATGCTTGTACTTCAGAGATCGGTTCAAAGTAGCTAGCCCCTCCATGGTAGACAATGATCTTTTCTTTGGTACATTACTGACTAAGTACATGTTAGATAAAAGTAATAAGGTCCAAAGACATCGAGCGATACCTTAAGGTACACAAGACCGCAAGTTCGAAATATTGTGTGTCAATAATGGCATGCGTGGAATCTACTATAAGAGAGTTGTGCAGGAGTGCGTGCTGAAGGAAGACGGGACCTGCAAGTGCTCGTGCCGAAAGCCTACTTTCCTCCACAAGTCATGTTCTCATGTTATTGCCACAAGTGCTGAGTACGGGATAGAAGCACGTCATTTTGTCTCATCTTATTTTAGGAAAGAAGTAATCTTGAATACCTATAGTGGCGAGATATATGGCTTCGGTATTACGGGGACATTTACTACCTAGCATCTTCAAGTTATTTACATTCTTGACCCAACAAAATTTAGGAACAAAGTAGGTCGCCGCAGGACAAGACGCATTCATAATGACATAGATGAGTCCGAAGCGAATGGAAGGTGTAAACGTTATTCAAAGCGCAACCAGAAAGGCCATACTTACAAGAAATGCCCGAAAGATGCAATAGGCCCGAGTACGGCAGAAGCTGGTCCATCGGGTTCAGACACTGAGGGAAATCGTCCCCCGGGTGAAGGCACCACTTCAAGGCGATCCCGTCCTAGATGCTCTTGTGCATGTGGTGGTGCTGTGGTGTAGTGTTAGTTCATATATCATTGTAATAGAGATTCTATAACTTAAGTTGTTGTGCTATGTTACGTCCAAGATATTTGTAATAGAACGATATATACCCTATCGTCGTCCTTTATTATCATGTAATAATGCTATGAACCTTTACAATAATTTTTAATGCAGTTGTTCAATTAACCTTGCGAACTGACTCTTACTTATTGTTTTCGTAATAAAAATTGCACTAACTTTCTATTTGCATGTAGGTATGCGTACTAGACACCGGAGTTGCTAGGCCAGGGGCTTGACTAGTGCCACTGGTCTTACCTGTCAGCACCTTCTGTCCACGGCCTTCACGTCACCTCTTGCGTATAGACCCCCGGTTTCGTGAGAGGTAAGAGCTGTACCAACATTTTTTGCCACACTTTTCTATATCCATGTTTTGCAATATTGACTACGGTGCTATGCTCTGCAGGTTGCATGAGACTGGACTTCTTCCACTGTGCAGGCTAGTCGAGGCCACACCGGATGAGAGAGATCCAACGAGGCAGTGGGACGCTAACGGGTCACTTCTGGTAGCACTGGTGGATCACTAAAGACCGGCGACGCACATGTTCCACCTTCCGTGCGGCGAGATGGTTCCCACACTTCAGGACGTCTCGTATCTGCTGCGCCTTCCCCTACCAGGGGACGCTGTGGGTTCGGTTGACGGGGCGCATGGATGGGCGGAGGACATCACACTTTGGTTCTCTCACGTGCAGCGCCTGCTTGGACTTGGTGCGCCGGGTTCGCTCCCTCCTTACACTACGAGCGGCCCCTCGAAGGCGTGGCTGCTATAGTTCACTGTAAGTCGCGTATCTGTTACACTTACAATTGCTTGAACTCTAAAGCAACTATAGAACTAACAATATTCTTGGTTTGCAGCCTGATTAGCTCCACCCTGACGCCGATGACTACTCAGTGCGACGGAGCTTGGAGGCGTACTTGCTCTGGCTCTTCGGCTGGGTGCTATTCACCAGCACAATGAGGACAGTAGCGTATCGTAGTGGAGCTAGGGATCTGCTTTGCTTGCGGTGACGTACCGTGGTCTTTGTGACGCGTGCACAAAGACCGATCTAGGAGCGCTTATCGCCGATTGCCCTCTCCTTCTGCAGCTCTGGGCGGCTGAGCGGTTCCTGATAGGTCGCCCTCTGATTGAGCACTCTCCCTACGAGGGCGGCCTGGGAGGCTTGTGTCACGCCCAGAAATTCACAAAAATTTCCAAAGCTAATTTGTGCAATAAATCCTCGTCCAGAAATCAGCCGAAGTACACAAATCGACAATTTGATAAACATAACCAAAACGATAAATGATAAATACTTACAGAAGAGGCACTTCATCCTCACACAGAAGTAAACCAGCAGCGGAACAACAACTAGCGTAGCTTCAGTACCAAGCCACAGGCAGCTCAACTGGGGTATAAGCCAAACACAAAATTTCTCCTCCTTGCAAAGCTTCACTCTGGTGATTGTAATATAGCAAGACTGAGTACTACCCACCGTACTCAACAAGCCATACTAGGAAATGCAATATAATGCAATAGGATACCAAAGGAAAGACATAGTATGGCTCGTTTGCAGAAACAACATTTAAAACATTTGCGTTAAAAATCATTGAAAATCAGTATAGTCTAATTACTATCAATATTAAACCAATCTCTGAATAGCACTGCAATGCAGTTTAGACCCAAACCATAACCCTTCAAACTAGAGCTATCAAACTTCCATCAATTATTATCATTAATGAGTATTGTCGGACTAATCAAAGAAAACCTTGCTTGGCCCGCCCATTAACCGCGGGCACGGCTATTCGAAAAGTTTTACTCTGGCTAGAGGTGTACAACTTTACCCACAAGACATAGTTCCACACATGTCACCATGCCCCGAAATATCACCATGGTACTGCAAAGGGGGGAAACCGTGACAAGACCTTTTATGCAACTCGCCCAACAGAAAGGCCACCCGCTGAACCACCAGTCTCTAGCAGGAACTGATCAGGCGCCCAACACGGAGCGGTCCAACGCTGAAAATATGGACTTATTGACACAACCATGGTGGCCTTATTGACACAGCCACAAACACGCCCTGGGGCCTCCTGTTGAACTCGCTACACTACGGGTCCAGCCGTTGCCCATTCTGGCTTGTGGTTAGTACCGTATTGCTTCATAAGAAGTAGTCCATGAACTGGTCCTTAATTGTCATGAGCACCAGTAACAACATCATCATTCCACGTGCTCACAACCCACCATTCAGTCAAGTTTTAGTTGACAAGTTTATTTAATCAACCACGACCAACTGTCGTGAACATATAGCCAATAATGACAATTGAATCACTGATAAATGAATAGTTCCCCACATAAAATGACGCTAATGTTTCTAGGCAATGGCTAAGCAAAACCTAAATAATCTAGCTAGACCATTAAATAGCCATCCAGCTAGTCAGTATTATTTACCCAGGATATCAAGGTATAGGTATCAATAGCAAAATATTGGCATAAACAAGGAATATTGGATAATAATATAAATAACTAGTAATAATGACATTCAAAAACTTTGCATGCAATAAAGTTAAAATAAAATAGCTTTCACAAATGGGATCAACATGCTCGAGGGGATTGTCATGTGAATTGCCTTGCAATCTGTCACACCCTGATTTTAGCCACACAAATTAATACCTGAGAAAAATACCCAAGAAAAAAAAATAAATTTAAATGGCAAAAGGAATTAATTAATTATGTGAAATGCAAAATAATAAATTAACATGGCCGAGAATATTTTTCTTATGTTCTCCTTGCCAAAATATATTAACTGGATTTTTAGTGGAATTTTCAGAGCACAGGAACTATTTTTAATAAATCAAAAATGATTATCAGAATTAATTTCGCTCTGGAAATCATTTTCCTTTTCTCTTTCTTTCGGTTTTCTCTTTTTCTTTCTTTTACCCCCTCGCTAGGCCGCTGCCTAGCACTGTTCCGCCGGCCTCCGCCAGCCCGCGTGCAGCCACGCCCCGACCCCACCTGCCAGCCGCCACCTGCCCCCTCCCGCTTTTTCTCTATCTCTGCACTCGGGGCCCGCTCGTCAGGTCGCTCGCCCGCGTGCCCGCGTACCTCCCCGCTGACAGGCCAGGCCCCTCCGCCGTCCAATCCAGGGCCGCCTCCCGCCTTCGCACCCGCTCGCACCCGGTTCAAACGAGCGCGGACCGAGTCCGCGCCCACTCCCCATGTCCTCCAGCATCCTCGTTCCCTCTCCCTCGCGAATCACGCGCACGACCCCGACACCGCTGCCCTCATTCCCGAGCACGATTGAGCCGTTACGACCTCGATCCCGCCCGGGCGAGTGCATAAAAGCACTCGCCGCTCTCTTCTCCGTCTTTTTCCCCACATCCCGACTCCTTCCGAGCATCCTAGCACCTCGCACCACGCAAACCAGAGCCGCTGCCACGCTCTGCCATCTCCGGTCGCTCGTCACCGCCGCTATAGCCGCTGCCAGACCACGAGAACGCCACCGCTAGCTTCGCCGCACCCGTGCGAAGCCCGGCCACCGCATCCGCGAGCCCCTACGCCGCCGGAAGCCCGATCCCACCGTCGCGCCCCTCGGTAAGTCCTTCCACCGGACGACAGCCGCGTTTTCTCGTCCATCTCTTCGGCCATTTCGGCCCTAACCGCTTCCCACATCTTCACCAGGACCTCCTCAGCCCCGTCCACGTCTCCGTCGTTGGAAATCCTCGCTGGGACACCGTCTTCGCCGCCATCCCGTACCTCTGCCGCTGCCGACCGCATCTGTCCGCCGTTGTTCGCCCCCTTCCAACCACGGTAACCCCTTAGTGAGCTCTCCTTTGCCTTCCTCTCGTTCTCCCGCTGCTCGCCGTCTACTTCCAGGGGCCGGATGGTCGCCGGCAGCGACCATTGGGCCGCTCGCCCCGCCGCGGTGCGGCTGCGCCAGCGGGGACGAGCCCCGTTTGTCCTGGGCCGTCCAATCTGCCCGGGGGCAGATCCGGACCGGCCGCGTGGCGTCCCCGCACGGACACCGCTCCCCTGCCACGTCAGCGCCACTCGGGCACCGCATCGGCTTCTCGGGCGCTGTGGCTGCCACGTGGCTATTCCTCCGCTGGGCCGCAGTGGACTCGCTCCACCGTGCGCCAGCCTCTCGTGCACCGCTGACCGGTGGGGCCCGCCTGTCGGCACCGGCCTCTCGGTCTAGTGACGCCATAAATTGATTAATTGCGCAATAAATCGATTAGTAATTAGTTTTATATTAGAAAACACAGTAAAACTTCAATAATTCATAACTAATTCATACAAACTCCGATTAAGCCCATTCAAATTTCATTAAATCCAGAAAAATGCCTAGAATTCAGTAAAAATACTTTCAGCCCATGTTTGATTGTCCACATATACTGTTTTTAATTATTTGTGCATTGTTTGTTATAGAATCCGACGTTGGTGACTCTACTGTGTATTACGAGGTTGTTGCCGAGTACATCGAGCCGGAGCAAGGCAAGTCGCACTGTTACCTTGATCACTTTGTACCCGTTTTTCGCTAAATTGCTTTGCTTACTTAAATGAACTGCATTATTTCAATATTTCATGTGGATGGGTACAACCTATACATTGTCAGGACTTTGCCTTAGTTTTGAAACCTGAGTCCTTGTCACCTGGGTAATAACATGATTAGGTTACTATTCTTAGGATGCTTAGCCATGCTTAGCAACATAGCTCACATGGGAATTAAATATTATCTTTTCGTATGATTCGACTCAATGTCGCAAAAATGGAACTTTGGATAGGTTGATGTTAAATTACTAAACTTGGACCTAAATGGTGGGCTGTGGGTGTATGGTTTTGCTTGTCACACCCATGGAAATTAAGGACCGGTTCGTGGGAACCACTTGGGCAACTACCCGTACTTTCCACAAGCCAGCGTGGGCAACGGCTGGGCTTGAAACATTTCTTCTCCCTCTCTTAGGCACCGAAGAAGAGGGTGGGCGTGATGGAGTTGGGTCGGCCCGGGGTAGGGTTGATCGGCTTCCGGATTCACCGTGGCGCAAGGGGGTAGCCTGGCCAATATGGTGTGCCCTGTCGGCAGGTGCAACCTTAGCGTGGTGTGGATCGTTAGGGAGGGGTTTCGTGAACGGTCCTGCCATAGCCTCTCACGGGGCATCGTGGTGATGCACTGGCACACGGGAACGTGTGTGGGGCTGTGTCTTGTGGGTAAAGTTGTACACCTCTGATCAGAGTAAATCTATTCGAATAGCCGCGCCCGCGGTTATGGGCACATTGGTCAAGACTCACTGTGATTAGTCTCACCTTTAGATAATTAATCTGGCTTTATAAAACTGGCATGGTGGAAGGTGTGGAGTCCGGTCAACGTGGTTGAGTTGATCGGGGGTGGCCGGTTAGCGTGGTGTAACGTTAATCTGTGGAGACTGGTGAGCGTGGTGTAACACTCATCAGTGACGCCTGGTGGACGTGGTGTAACGTTCATCAACGCGGCCTGGTCAATGTGGTGTAACGTTGATCGGGAAAGACTGGTCAACATGGTGTAACGTTGTTCAGTAGAGTCTGGTTAACGTGGTGTAACGATAATCAGTGGAGTCCGGTTAATGTGGTGTAACGTTAACCGGAGGAGTCTGGTGAACGTGGTGTAGCGTTCATCAGTGGAGACTGGGTGACGTGTTGTAACGTTGGCCAGTTGGGAATGGTTGGGCCTAGTTAACGTGGTGTAACGTTAATCAGTGGAGAATTAATATTGTTAAATTAATCAACTTTTCACTATTTGCAAACTACTACCATTTGCAACTGCTTTTATGCAAACGAACCCTAGCTCCTCTCTGTACCCTGTGCATATGCATAATTGTGGGTGTGATTTGTTCAGTACTGTGGGTGATACTCAGCCTTGCTCCCTTTTCCCCCTCTCAGTGTTGCAGAACGCGTCCGACGAGGATCGCCCTGAGGAATAGGCTGGCTCCGCCGTCAAGGTGCTTGTGGGATGGAAGTTGCTGCTCGGCCCGATGTCTATAGACTATATTTACCTTTTTCGCTGCATTTTTGTAATATAATTTTACTCTATTTGTAAGGCTCTCTGTATGGCAACTTGGATTTGTATACCCTGGCTTTCCTGGACAGGGATTTTATACACATGAATGTTCAAAATTTTAGTGGTGGATTTTTGGGCGTTACACAATCAAAAAAGTCCTCGCTTGATCTTCCGAACTCTTTCTAGTACTTCATGATCCTCCAAAACGATGGAAATATGTGACTACACGCAAAATGAGGAAAAATCCTAAGAAACTCTAAATAAACAATACATAAAAAGTACATAAACAAGTAGATCATGATTTTAGATGAATTTAGAAAGAAGAATGGGTCGAATCGGAGTTCGGACCAAAAAGATACGGCTTCCGGAAGATTGAATTCAGAGAAAATCCAGAAAGAAAGAGAAAAGGAATATTCTCTGGAATATGCTCTGGATTTTCAGATTAAAACCAGCGGCAGGTGAAGCTTGCAGAGGCGATGACGAAGATGATGCGGCGAGCGGCGGCGGCAACTAGCACCTAGCAGAAGCAACGGCGGCGATGTCTCGGGCGAGGCAGCGCAGATCGCTCCCTAGGGGCGGCGATAGGGCATAGAGCAAGGGGTAGCGCTAGGGCTTGGGAAAATGGGAGCAGGAGGTGGCGGCCGGGGTATTTATAGGGGAGGCCGAGCTAGGGCGTAGGCCGTAGCTACGGCTGCGGCGGCAGTGGGCCGGGTCGGGCTGAGGCCGCGAGCGGCGCAGGGCAGCGGGCCGAGGTGACGTAGACGGCCGGCCAGGCCGGGCGGTAGGAGCAGCACGGGTCGGGCCCTAGTGCAGCTGAAGGAAGAGAGAGAGGGAAAGGGAGAAGGGAGGAAGAATAAGAAGGAAGGAGGAAGAAGAAAGGAAAAAGGAGGGGAAAATGGAAAAGGGTGAGAAGGGGAAAAAGAAAAAGGGAAATAATGAAGGGGTTTTCTAGAAAAATTCCAATTTTGCAAAATTGGAATTTCGGGGATATTTGTGGAATCTGAGATATATTCTGGACTTAGAATTTGCGGAAATATTCGGAACTTCAGATATCGGGAAATATTTGCAAAAGGGTTGATGATTTTTCTTGCCTCACTTGGGTGTTCTTTTTGCAAGATAAGAGTGAAACCCAAGGAATTTTTAAGAAATTCGCAAAGCGAGCCCAAAACGAGTTCGAGCTCAAGATCAAGAAAGTTAGGAGCGACAATGGGGGGAGTTCAAGAATACTCAAGTGGAGGAATTCCTTCATGATGAGGGGATCAAGCACGAGTTCTCCGCTCTATATGATCCACCTCAAAATGGAGTGGTGGAGAGGAAGAACCGATCTCTTGTCGAGATGGCAAGGACTATGCTAGATGAATACAAGACCCCGGACATCTTTTGGGCGAAGGCGGTGAACACCGCGTGTCACGCGCTAAATCGCCTCTACCTCCACAAACTTCTCAAAAAGACGGCATATGAACTCCTCACCGGTTACTTTCGTGTTTTTGGTTGCAAATGTTTTATTTTGAGTAAGAGACCTCGCTCATCCAAGTTTGCTCCAAAAGTGGATAAAGGATTTCTACTTGGATATGAGTCAAATGCTCACGCCTATCGTGTTTTCAACAAAGTCTCCGGAATTATTGAAACCACGAGAGATGTGACATTTGATGAAACTAACGGCTCCCAAGTGGAGCAAGTTGAGCTTAAGATGCTAAGTGAAGGAGTCACAGGACACGACATCGAGAAAAAGGCAATTGGAGAGGTAAGGCCTCTAGAAGAGTCGGAGGAGCAAAGAGGGACCGAACAAGCTCCTTCCACTCAAGTAGCACCTTCAAGCACAAGAGTTGATCAAGAGAACGATCTAGCACGAGTGGATGGGATCGATGTCGAGGGCACTAGTGAGCCAAGAGACACCGTGCAAGCTCAAGTCCCCTCGGTGCACCATCCAAGAATTCACCACACCGTGCAAAGAGATCATCCCGTCGACAACATTCTTGGTGATATCCAAAGAGGGGTAACCGCTCGCTCTCGGGTCGCTAACTTTTGTGAGAATTACTCTTTTGTCTCGTCTTTGGAGCCAATTAGGGTGGAGGACGCACTTTGTGATCCGGATTGGGTGATGGCCATGCAAGAAGAGTTGAACAACTTCACCCGCAATCAAGTGTGGTCATTAGTTGAGAGACCCAAGCAAAACGTCATCGGCACCAAGTGGGTCTTCCGCAACAAGCAAGACGAAAATGGAGTGGTTACTCGCAACAAAGCACGGTTAGTGGCTCAAGGGTTCACTCAAGTCAAGGGCCTCGACTTCGGTGAAACCTTTGCGCCGGTTGCTCGCCTTGAGTCCATTCGAATTTTATTAGCTTATGCCACTAACCATGATTTCAAGCTTTATCAAATGGACGTCAAGAGTACGTTTCTCAATGGACCAATCTCTGAATTGGTGTATGTGGAGCAACCGCCCGGGTTTGAAGATCCCAAACATCCAAATTATGTCTACAAGCTTCATAAGGCACTCTATGGGTTCAAGCAAGCCTCTAGAGCTTGGTATGAATGTCTTCGCGACTTTCTACTAAAAAATGGCTTTGAAATAGGCAAAACCGATACTACTCTCTTCACTAAAAAATTAAAGAATGATTTATTTATGTGCCAAATTTATGTCGATGACATAATTTTTGGCTCTACTAATCTCTCTTTTAGTGAAGAATTTAGTAAGATCATGACTAGGAGGTTCGAAATGTCGATAATGAGGGAGCTCACCTTCTTCCTCGGGCTTCAAGTCAAGCAACAAAAGGATGGAACTTTCATCTTGCAATCAAAGTATCTCAAAGATATTCTCAAGAAATTCGAGATGGAGGGAGCCAAGCCCATCAAGACTCCAATGCCAACAATTGGCATCTCGACCTCGATGACAATGGCAAACCGGTGGATCAAAAGGTATATCGCTCCATGATTGGATCTCTTCTTTACCTTTGTGCATCTAGACCGGATATTGTGCTTAGTGTGTGCATGTGCGCTCGCTTTCAAGCGGCGCCTAAAGAATGCCATCTTATTGCCGTTAAGAGAATTCTAAGATATTTGGTGCATACTCCTAATTTCGGTCTTTGTTACCCTAAGAGTTGTGATTTTGAGCTAATTGGATATTCCGATTCCGATTATGCCGGGTGTAAGGTTGACCGCAAGGGCACAACCGGGACTTGTCAATTCCTTGGACGGTCTTTAGTTTCTTGGGTCTCCAAGAAGCAAAACTCCATTGCCCTATCTACCGCCGAGGCGGAGTACATAGCCGCTGGCTCGTGTTGTGCTCAACTCCTTTGGATGAAACAAACTCTTCAAGACTATAGCTACAAAATGACCAAAATCCTACTCCTTTGTGATAATGAGAGCACCATCAAAATAGCCAATAATCCCGTCCAATACTCAAGAACCAAACATATTGATATACGCCACCAATTCTTGAGAGACCACGAAGCCAAAGGAGATATCACCATTACCCATGTGAGAACCGAACACCAACTTGCCGATATCTTCACCAAGCTCTTAGATGAAAAGAGGTTTTGCGAGCTTAGGAGTGAGCTCAATATCTTAGATTCTCGAAACATTGCATGACTACGTGCTTGACTAATCAATAGTCAAAAATGGGTCAAAAGGATGTCAATCAAAGTGAGCTTCTGTGTTTTTGAGGCCTTTTCTTGTGTAGAAAATGGTCTTAACACTAAGAACGGAGCTCCAACATTCCCAAACTCATTTTCTTAAAAATATTACGAAAATCCTTGTGTGATAGTTTTACATTGCAAAAATTTGGTTCTTTTCATTGTTGATCTTTATTTGTGACCATTGTTATGTGCTTATTGATTGCTGCTGGTCACATATGGGTCAACGGGAAATCATGTCCACTTTCTTTGAACCGAAATACCTTGTTTTCCTTCCTTCCAGAAAAATCTGGTCGGAGGTTTCGACCCTATGGTCGGAGGCTTCGACACTTTCTCCTGATAAAAAATTTTTTTTTTGCCGGAAGCTCCGACTCCTGAGCCCAGAGGTTCCGGCCCACCATCGGTTTTTACCTCATTTGGGTGGCTAGGAGTTCTTCTCTCTCCTCATTTCATCCCCTCCCAGTTCTCTCCCATTTCCCATTTGGGCAATTTTTAACTCCAACCATCAAAATTCTTCGGGGATTCACATTTCCTTCCTCTTTGGTGGTCGGAGACTCCGTCCCGTCGACGTTTTTGCGCTCCCTCATCTCAAGTTATTGCTTTCGATCTCGTCTTTAGGTTTTTCATATTTTTGACTCGATCTCTCAATTTGTGAACCTAGGACTAGTTTCCCTTGGTGGAAAACCTTCCTGCACACCCCTAGAACATCGATCTATAGTTTTGGATAAAATGCATTGGCTAGTTTTGAAGATCAAGTTGTAGCCTTGTGTCGGCCGGAGGTTCCGGTCCTCATGGCCGGAGGTTCTGACCAGCACTCTCGGCCTAGCCGAGAGGGCTGGCCGGAGGCTCCGGCCCCTGGGTCGGACCCTCCGACCGGCTATTACTGCTAGCCTTTGTAACCTTGGATCTTCCAATATATCCTTGACCTCAGTACTTTCTTTGATTCCATGGTTGTATTTTAGTGTTAATGGCTTGAGAGAAGCGCCAAAAGGCAAGACAAGATGTCTCCACATCCGGTACCCAAAGTGACCAAGAGTCACCTCCTAGACAAGCTGACAAGGGAAAGGGACCAGCTTGAGCTAGCAGCAGCAGGAGGGCAGGCGGAGGCAAGCGGCCCGCTACACAGCCTCCATCTACAAGACAGACTCGCAGCTCTGCCTTGGTTATTCGGGATTCGGATGCACCACCACCACCGCCACCAAGGCATGGTGGATCTCATAGTGGTGGCACTCGCAGCTCTGGCAGTGGGACTATCAATTACCCAATACAAGTAATCAAGCATAGGGCTGTTAGCACTATTCCTTTTGGCCACATTGGCAGGCAGCACTTTGATTATCTACACGATGTGGCAAGAGGCGGCAGAGACAGGAAGCTGAACCCAGATACCCTTCCTCAGGAGTTGTCAGACTCTCACTTTGTCACTGCCGTGCAGGTAGACTGGTACAACTCAGTCTTCATGAGTCGACCCAAGCAGGTCGTGGAAATGAAGTATATAGACTGGGAATACATGCAGCGCCAGAAGGGGTGGATCTTCAAGGATGTAATCAAGCTTTGCCTGGATAAGGATATTGGAGGTATCATGGGGTTGCAGTATGACTAGAGTGAGGAGGTAATCGGTCAGTTTTACGCGACCGTGTTCTTTGAAGAGAGCCCACAACATGAACTTCAGATGAGGTGGCGGACTCAGGGTGTGGAGTACACAGTTACTATCTCTCAATTCGCAGTCATTTTGGGATTGGATCCTGATGATCTCAACCGGCCGAATCTACACAGTGAGAAGACGCTGCCCGTTCGGAGGACCGTGTTTCTCTATGCCGATGGGGTGCCTAGAAACTGCATGGGCACTACCAAGGGCCTTTTTCCCCCTTACAAGATTCTTCTGAACATGATTAGGGCCACTTTATCTCCTAAGGCTGGCGATGCCACAGCTCTTCCCGCTCGCCACTACACTTTGCTTGCCAGGCTGAGGAGGAATCAGCCTCATGTCAGTGTGATGAAGTACATTTGGTTTGAGATCTTTAACATTGTGGTGGAGCCCAAAAGAGCATGCGCCTATGCTCCATATATTATGAAGATGATAGAGGAAGTATCTAGACTTGTGTTTGAGAAGGAGATGAAGCACAAGGCTTACCGTCCACCAGCTCCGCCGGAAGTGAAGTTTCCTTCCGCTACTTCTCGGTCCGGCTCTTCTTCATAGTCTTCTGAGTCACCTATCAGAAGGGCACTCAAGGCCATCTTCAACATATGTACTAAAAATGCTGTGAAGATCAAGAAGATAGAGCGCCGGCAGAAGGAGATGTTGAGAGATGCCGGCAAGACAGTCTCAGATGACTCTTCAGACGAGGTTTTCGAGAACCCCTTTGCTGCCTATGAGATTGCTCAGCACATCGCCAGTGGCGCAGGCCCTTCCACAGGGCCATTTGGAGATTCCGAGTCCGAGGCCGCTTCTGGTGACGACACAGAGAAGGACTCCTATCATGATGATGACAATGGGAAGGATGATGAAGAGGATGGGGATAGCAGTGAGGAAAATGGGGAAAAGGATGTTGAGCCTGTCGCAGCTCCTCCACCAGTTCCGCCTGCCTTTGTGCCAGATGTTCCACTCTTCCAGCCTGGCTTTACACCTATAGATCCCTATTTTCAGCCAGCCTACCACATTCCTCCCATTATTGAGAGGGATGATGATGCAGCCAGTGGCAATACCGAGATTATTGCCCTTGATGATGAGACCGGCACTCTAGGCAGTACAGCGTCCGGCGACACTGAGATCATCCCCTCCGACGACGACTGAGTCCTTTCTTCCTCTGGTTTTTCTCTCTTTTTGGTGCCTTGATGCCAAAGGGGGAGAAAATTCAGAATGAAGGGACCTCCTCTCACTTTTTTGTTGGCTACTCTACAGTGTGGCCGGAACCTCCGACCGTGAGGCCGGAGGTTCCGACCCCACTCCTGTCTTTAGGATTTCTAGATTGCCTTTTGGCCTTTGGACATGTATTGAAATGTAATGAATGTTTAATTATGGTTCTAGTTTAAATTTCAGTATTTAAATTTATTCTTGTGATACCATGCAATGTGATGTGATGTTTATCTCTCATGTTTTGTGTGGTTGCCATGTCATATGCATTTGATATTCTATTTATCATGTCACACTTTGCACCCTACGGATGAAAATAGATGAATGAGGTTTTCCATGTTCTCAAATACTTAACATGCATATATACTTCACTCTCGCTAATATATGCATATTTCTAGGGGGAGCCAAATTCATCTACTTTCATTCAAAATCAAGTTTATAAATTTATTCTGTTGTAAGCTTTAATCGTGTTGTCATCAATCACCAAAAAGGGGAGATTGAAAGTGCATCTATCCCCTAAGTGGGTTTTGAAGGATTAATGACAAAGTGGTTAAGGGACTAATGCGTTTATCGAGAATTGTACAGAGAATTAGTCCCAGGTTGCTTAGTGTGGTGCATGGAGACCGTCACAAAAAACATGACGTAAAACGGCGAAGCGACTCGGAGTTTATTTTAAATTCGTTTCAACTTTCTTTTGAGTCGTAGGAAACCGTACTATCAAGAGGGGTTGCAAGCAGTGTTCCAAGACCACTCAAGTGCTTAAGATCCAAATAGCTGAGAGTCCATCACTTTGGCACAACACATACACTTGGGATGGGCTAGTTTCATGGTCAGTGTCGGAGGTTCCTACCCATGGGGTCAGAGGCTCCGACCAGCCAACTCGGCCAGAAACTAAGTGTTGGCCAGAGGTTCCTACCCCTGGGGTCGGAACCTCCTGGCCAAAATCTATGAGTAACGGCTAAGTGATGTAAGCCATGTCCTATAAAGCCCAAACTTTGATTCTAGCCGTGGTGAAGGCATACCAATTCATTCCAACTGTTCCCTAGCCTCTCCTAAGATTCTTTGAGCTCTCCCAACTAGTTCTAGTGCATTCTTTGTGATTCTTGTGAAGAACTAGTGGGAAATTGAGTGAATTTTGTTGAGAGAAGGCTAGGAGGATCTTGTGCACTTGAGGAGGACGCGAATTGGCTGCTTGGAGCTTATTTCTCTTGGAGGGAAGCCTCCTAGACGGTTAGGCGTCTTCCGCAAGCTTCCTCTTGTTGTGGATTGTCCCGGGAAAGTTTGTGAAGGTTAATCTCGCCTCCACAAGGAAAAGAGGTAAATTCTAGTGGATACCAAGTTGATCTTTGTGGTTGCTTGGTGAGCAAAGGGGTCAATTGAGACCCGGCTCTTTGGAGCTCCTCAACGGAGACATAGGATCTTTATGATCCGAACTTCGGGAAAAATCTTTGTGTCTCTGTTGTGTTTTCTCGTTATTGCCTCTTTTTGTATCTTTCCTTACCAGCATTTATCTCTTACTTCATTACTTGTGCAATACTTTATCTCTGTCAAAATTATCCATAATTGAAGTGTCTTGGTAGAGTCAGAACTCCAGGGTCGGAACCTCCGGCATTCTTGGCCGGAACCTCCGACCAGCCCTCTCGGCCAGCTTGAGAAAGCTGGTCGGAACCTCCTACCCTTTTGGTCAGAGGTTCCTACCAGAATTTTACCGCTGCATTTGAAGAATTTTTCAGGAACGCCTATTCACCCCCCCCTCTAGGCGATATCAACGGGCTTTCAGTATGGTCATATCACCACCTGACATATGCCATACACTACCCAAGCACACAAGGGGCAAACACCAGCACACTAACAAGCAAGCTAACACACGCGACTAAACTAAATGGAAAAACTTGTCTTTATGATGCAGCTAGGCTTTGGGAAGATAATCGGAGTGTCTCTTCGACTTCTTCGACTGTCTTGACGTTCCTTCCCCAGGTGCGGCACTGGTTGCTCCAAGGCGAAGGCGCTTGGCTTTCGCCGGCGGGTGGTCTCCTTTTGTCTGAGGGGCATTTGCTTCTTGTTTTAGTTCCTTGAGCTCCTTTTCCAACTCTCGGATCCTCTTATGACGCAGTTCCTGGTTCTGTTGTGTCAATTGATCCACTTGCCTCTGTACCTTGTCGATCTTCATCTGCTGTGCATGTAGCTGGATTCTGGTTCTTTCTTTGTAATTGGAGTGAAGATCATCCAAGTAATTTAGCATTGTCCTCATGTGTACTACCGCCATGTTGTCTTCAAACTAGGTATTCTCACAACCATTCTACATACCTGACCAACTGTGAGAGGGATGATAGTGATACACTGTACTTGCCAGAGCAATGTTGAAGTGATGATGAAGCTGACACAAGGCTTCATAAGAGACTTCTTCTCGAGCGGATAGAAAATGATCAGCTTCGGCGGCGAAGGTGTGTTGAGGAAGATCTTCTCGGCTAGAGTCGAGAGTCACCATGATCTTGCAGCAAAAGTCTGTACCGTTGTTGGCAATTGTGTGGTGGTACACTGGCAAAGACTCATACCTGATTTTGGCAGCCATGCAGCGAAGCTCTACCGAGAATCCACTGTCTCTAAGGTACACACTTTCTTTATTGGCCATCTAAAACAAAGTTGAAGTTTTAAATTAGTAATCCTTCTTATATTGCCACCTGATGAGGGGTAAGGAGAGAAATCGAACATAGAAAAGGAAGGGCAAGAGGATTTTCACAAATACAGTTTTCTTTCACAAACATGTCCTTAAGGGTTTAACTATTTAGCTTATCCTACAATCAAGATTGGCTCTGATACCAACTTGTCATGCCCAAAAATTCACCAGAATTTTCAAAACTAATTTGTGCAATACACCTCGTCTAGGAAATCAGCCGAAGTACACAAATCGACAATTTGATAAACATAACCAAAACGATAAACGATAAATACTTACAGAAGAGACACTTAGTCCTCACACAGAAGTAAACCAGCAGCGGAACGACAACTAGCGTAGTTTCGGCACCAAGCCACAGGCAGCTTAACTGGGGTATAAGCCAAACACCAAACTTCTTCTCCATGCAAAGCTTCACTCTGATGATTGTAATATAGCAAGACTGAGTACCACCTACCGTACTCAACAATCCACAGTAGGAAATGCAATATAATGCAACAGGATACCAAAGGAAAGGCATAGTATGGCTCATTTGCATAAACAACATTTAAAACACTTGTGTTTAAAATCATTAAAAATCAGTATAGTCTAATTACTATCAATATTAAACCAATCTCTAAACATCACTGCAATGCAGTTCAGACCCAAACCATAACCTTTCAAACTGGAGTTATCAAACTTCCATCAATTACTATCATTAATGAGTATTGTCAGATTAATCACAGAAAACCTTGCAAGGCCTGCCCATTAACCGCGGGCACGGCTATTCGAATAGTTTTACTCTGGCCAGAGGTGTACAACTTTACCCACAAAACACGGTTCTACACATGTCACCATGCGCCGAAATACCATCATGGTATTGCAAAGGGGGGAACCATGACAAGACCTTTCATGCAACTCATTCAATAGAAAGGCCACCCGTTGAACCACCAGACTCCGACAGGAACTGATTAGGTGCCCAACAGGGAGACGGTCCAACGCCGAAAACATGGACTTATTAACACAGCCATGGTGGTCTTATTGACATAGCCACAAACACGCTCTGGGGCCTACTGTTGAACTCGCTACACTACAGGTCCAGCTGTTGCCCATTCTGGCTTGTGGTTAGTACGGTATTGCTTCACAACAAGTAGTTCACGAACCGGTCCTTAATTGTCATAAGCACCACTAACAACATCATCATTCCATATACTCACAACCCACCATTTAGTCAAGTTTTAGTTAACAAGTTTATTTAATCAACCATGACGAACTGTCATGAAAATATAGCCAATAATGACTATTGAATCACTGGTGAATGAACGGTTTCCCCCACATAAAATGACGCTAATGTTTCTAGACAATGGCTAAGCAAAACCTAAATAATCAAGCTAGACCATTAAATAGCTATCCAGTTAGTCTGTATTATTTATCTAGGGTATCAAGGTATAGGTATCAATAGCAAAATATTGGCTATAAACAAGGACTATTGGATAATAATATATATAACCAGTAATAATGACATTCAAAAACTTTGCATGCAATAACGTTAAAATAAAATAGCTTTCACAAATAGGATCAACATGCTCAAGGGGATTGTCGTGTGACTTGCCTTGCAATCTAAAAAGTCTTCGCTCGATCTTCTGAACTCTTCCTCGTACTTCGTGATCTTCTAAAACGACGAAAATACGCGATTACACACAAAACGAGGAAAAACCCTAAGAAACTTCAAATAAATAGTACATAAAAAGTACATAAATAGGTAGATCATGATTTAGATGAATTTAGGAAGAAGAACATGTCGAATCAAAGTTCAGACGGAAAAGATATGGCTTCCGAAAGATTGAATTCAGAAAAAATCTAGAAAGAAAAAGAAAGGGAATATTCTCTAGAATATGCTCTGGATTTTCAGTTTAAAACCATGATTTTTGGTTGAATATAGGTGGTGGGACCCACTGGTCAATGAGTAGGTCTATGGTGGAATAGGTTCATTGAACTGAGGATGAAGGGGGCCATGGACTGGCTGACGTGGATGCCATGTAGACAATGGATCTGAAGTGGTAGATGAGTTAGCCCGATGACATGGCCGCTAGGGTTGAGGTAGCGGAGAGATCGGATGAAGAGGACCCAACGGATGGGATCAATCTCAAGGAATTCTACGGTCGAGATTAGATTGAGATTTTATGTGTCTTGGACGGCTAACATTAGATCTTCAGGATTCAACGGATGAGATCGGATTGGATCATTGTTTACGGGCCCACTTGCCTTACAGAGCAGAGAGGAGACACCGGGTCCACACGTCTATCTCATGGGGAGGAGGTGCCAGTGGGCCCACATGGCAACGACACACAGCCGGGGCGACTCGCCAGTTCCCATGGCGCCGGCGGGGCGTGGATCCTCTGACGTCGCGCGGAGCGACTACATCGTGCAGTCACGATCTGTGCCGTCGGCTGAGAATTGGACGGCCCGCGCCCCCGGGTCCCTTGCCCGCGCCCCGCGTCCGCGCCCGGGCCCCTTGCCCGCGCCCCGTGTCCGCGCTCGGTCCGATTCTCAGCCGACGGCACAGATGCAGCGACTGCACGGTACAGTCGCTCCGCGCGACGTTAGAGGATCCGCGCTCGGCGCCGGCGCAACGGGGCCGCGAGCTGCTCAACGGCGACGCAGCTGATGGCGATGACCGGTGGGGGACGGCGGCAGACGACGGAGCACGGCTCCGGGACGGGGATGACATCGCCGGCGGCGAGAAGATGGGGACGCCGAGACAGGCAAGGACGCCGGAGAGGGAGGAGAGGATGAGGGCGGCTCTGAGACTGTGCTCACCGGCGGCGGGTGGAGCTTGCAGAGGCGATAACGATGACGACGCGGCGGCGGCAGCTAGCGCCTAGGAGAAGCAACGGTGGCGACGTCTTGAGCGAGGCGGCGCAGATCGGCTCCCCAGGGGCGGCGGCTGGGGCATAGAGCAAGGGGCGGTGCTAGGGCTTGGGAAAACGAGAGCAGGAGGCGGCGGCCGGGGTATTTATAGGGGAGGCCGAGCTAGGGCGCAGGCGGCGGCTGCCCGTGGATGCGGCAGCGGCTGCGACGGCGGACCGGCGGTGGTGGGCCGGGTCGGGTAGAGGCCGCGGGCGGCGCGGGGCAGCGGGCCGAGGCGGCGCAGACGGCAGGCCAGGCCGGGCGGCAGGAGCAGCACGGGCCAGGGCCTGGTTTGGTCGAAGGAAGAGAGAAAGGAAGGGAGAAGGGAGGAAGAAGAAGAAGGAAGGAGGAAGAAGAAAGGAAAAAGGAGGAGGGGGAAAATGGAAAAGGGTGAGAAGGGGAAAAACAAAAAGGAAAATAATGAAGGGGTTTTCCAGAAAAATTCCAATTTTGCAAAATTGGAATTTCGGAGATATTTGCGGAATCTGAGATATATTCTGGACTTAGAATTTGCGGAAATATTCGGAACTTCGGATATCGGGATATATGTATATATATATATATATGTATATATATATGTATATATGTATATATATATATGTATGTATGTATGGGAATCGGGAGGATACTTTACTCAGGAATATTTGGGGAGTAGGATCTCGGATTAATTCGGGAATCCTATAAAATTGAAATGTTATTTTGCAAAGGTCAAGAAACTGGAGTATTCAAGGAATAATTGAACTTCCCAAAGTATATGGATATTTTGGGATGCGAGAAATTAGAATATTTCTTGGGAACTGGAAAAATAGAATATTTAGTGTATTGTAATTATTCTGGGAATAAGGGAATTGACGAGAATATTCTATAGAGACTGAAATTGGGCAAAATCTCGGAATATAATAATATTTGGAGAATCCAAATATTTCATCGAAAGTGGGCCCTGTGGAAACAAGGGGATAAAACGAAATAGGTATTTCATAAAGGAATCGGATATATCCGAGGATTTGGATTCTGGATTTCGAGATTTTTGGAGTCGGGTCCCGGAACGGTGCAACATAGGAACAGGAGGGTAACCAGAGTTTGGGTTGGACAAAGAGATACCAAAGGACTGGAACAAAAACGACTTGAGCAAGGGAGAAGAAAAGGAATTTTATTTTCTATTTATTTAATAACTGAAATGCTCTTTATTACATTAAAATTAGTTCTGGAGCTCCGAAAAGTCCAAAAAAATTTCAGAGAGTTGATTAAACCATGGGGAATTTACTAGAGGCAAAACCCACCATGAAACACCAGGTAAATTTATTATTATAAATATTTAAATGCTTAAATATTCCTACAAACCCTAGGAAATATAAAAACATCCAAGCATAAATTAAAATTTAAACTTGGGATTTTTAATATTGGAAATTTCAGAATTTTATTCAAACACTTTCGCAAGCAACTTTTTCTAATGTATTCTCGTATTTCTATTTACTCAAAATAATTTTTAATTAGAGCGATTTTCAGGGTGTGACAGCTTGTACGGGTAGTCGGCCGAGGTCCGTCCGACTATGGGGAAAGTCCGGTGTCGCCGTGAGGTACGTAATGTGAAATTCGAGGTTTATCACTTACGCGCAAACACTAACGTGTTCTCTCTGTCCTATTTTGTAGCGCCATTATGCCCACGCGCAGGTTATAAGGGCCTACTCTGACTTCATGATGGAGTTCGATCGTCTGTAGCCTAGCGACATCGTCTGGGAGCCGTATAGTGCGCAAGCCATCACGGCCCGTGCACCGCTTGTACTCTTGGCTCTGTGTACGCGTAACCAGGCCTACTGGATGATGACAACGCCGATGGTGTTCGATATCTTCGTATAGCCCCACTGTCCGTAGCGCGTGATGCGACAGTTTGGCCTATGTCAGCACTTCCCTATGCCCGTGGAGCTGGTTGTCCCTCGCAACGTTCACCGGTTAGTACAACTGCAAACTTTGTTCAGTATTATAACTTATTTATGAAGTCTAATACACTTTTTGCAACTAGCTATACTTGTAGGGGGCAAGCAGCCGACGATTTGTGGGTTCCCCGATTGCAGAGGTATGTGGATGACTGGTTGTTGGCGATGGAGGAGGTCATCGAAGAAGTCTGGCCACACACAGAGGCCGACCTAGGATACCTCAGGTGGTACCAGCCTCGCAGCCGCACACATGTCACGGTCACTCCAGCCGATCCATAGCCACATGTCGCTGCCATGACAGACGCGTACCCTACACACCATGACCAGGACTACTTCCACGCGGTGAGTCACGTTCTCTTTGCACTTTGTTATTTCCTTTGTAAGTGTCCATGGTTCTAACACATATTTAATAATATTTGAAAAAGACCGACGCTGCGCGCTAGGTTCAGGCTGATATGGACACAACGTTCCGACGGTTGGATGTTAGGATCGTGCTTAGTGTGGAGGAGCAGAGGATGACTTTCGGGAGGATCCGTAGGTCGATGCACACAGTGATTCGTGCGCTTATTTGTTGTGCGGTCGACGCAGTTCCTCCCGTAGCTATACCTCAGCACCCTCCACAGGCTGCTGGAGGAGGAGTTCGCCCGCCTATAGCAGGAGTGCACCAGTAGGGTTCCAGTCTGCCAGCTGGCCCCTCCAGAGGTAAATTCCACTATCTATCGGTTCATACAATATTTCCTTCTACCGACATGCACCGTTTTACATCAATATGCTAATGTGTAGCTTTCGCTACACCGAACCTCGATCCTTTGGGAGCTGGCACATCCACGCAGGGAGCGTACTACGCACGCCCAACACACAGCAGGGCATGAGCACTGCCCCCGGGGCAACTACAGGAGGTCCTTTAGATTAGATGTACGGTGCAAAGTTTCCTTTTGCCTTGCAAAATTCCGGTTTGCAATTATCAACAATTTTTTCCACAGGGTTCCACTCTACACCGCCGGGGATGTTTGCTGGTATTGGCTCCTCCGCGCAGGGCGCACATGACAACGGTTGGGCACGAGATCCTTTCGAGGGCGACGACTTGGAGGACGCGGAGATCCAAGAGGTACTAGGTTCCTCACAGCTTGGAGGAGCTCCGCCCCCACAGAGACAAGAGCCGCCTGCTGCCACACCCGTGCACGCGAGCCGTACTGTCCGTGCCATGCCACCAGACCGGCTTACCTACTCCCAGGGCCACCTGCGAGCGCAGGGTAAGAAGACGAAGAGGGCTAGAGGTTATGGCCAGAGCCCGTAGTATGTTGTACCAGTAGTAGTTAGCTTATTGTACATATGTTCTTTCTTTTGTATGCCATGTTTTATTCATCCTATGCTTACTGCGGAAACTTCTTTCCTTCGTTTATGCTCGTCGGTGCAACGATGTACTCCTCAGGATTTACGTTTTCGACGAAACCGATTAAAAACCATGAATTTTCGAGTTTCCACTTCACGATGTAAGTAGATTCCGAGCGATGAAAACCAATCGAAGAAAGTTACAATTAAAATCATGACCATTCGTGATTTCTTTTATTAATTCAACTGTGAAATGTCTGTTAAATTTTACTCTAAGATTTGGCCGAAATTTTGCAAAAAATAATCATCAACGGTTGTACCAAACGAGAGACGGCCCTACGGGTGGTGGCTTTTTGCAGGCAACCCCCTCATTGGCCAGAAACCGCCCTCCCAGAGGACGGCAGGGGCCACCTGCAAAACAGCTGGCCTGCGGAGCCGCCTCTATTGCAGGCAGCCCCTGGCTAGGTAAAAATCGTCCTCTGGAAGTTTGCAGGCGGCCCCCTTACCCAAAGGGCGATAAGGGTGCTGCCTGCAAAATGGTAGACGACTCGACGGCCGCCAGACAGCGGAGGCCGACTTGCTTCTGCCACGTCATCTAAAACGCCCTCCTAGAGGGCGTTGGTGGTATAGATTTATAAATTTTCAAAACTAAAATATACTTTTGTAAATATTTTTTAAAAAATATAAAAATAAAATTTTTTTCGCATCTAACTCATGTACGTCGCGAGGGAAACAGCCCACGAATCAGATTCTCCATTCCTTTTCTCTTTTGGAGCCGACATGAGCCCGTTCAGCCCGTGAATGGTTGTGGCCAATGTACTGATTTTTTTTTTTCCGTTCAACCCATGAGCATATGTGAGACCCATTTACATGCATGGATTTAGCGTAGCTAAAAAAGTTAAAAACTTTATACATATAAATTTTATTTATACAAAATTTATAAAAAAACATTATACATAGAAAAAATTCGGTTTAAACATATATATACATAAAAATATTCAAATTCAAAAAAATTATACATAGAAATATTATACTAAGCTAACTTTATACATATAAATTATATATATAGAAAAAATTTGATATAAAAATATTTATACATAGAAATATTCAAAAAACTTTATATATATAAATTTTATATAAAAACTTAATACACAGAAATATTTTAAAAAGGATAAAAAATACAAACGGGCTAAGCCCACACACCTATACACATCTAGCTCGCGTGTTAGCTTCACGTCAGCATGTCAAAAAAAAAAAATAACGGACCGCAGAACAAAAAAAAAACCGAATAGAAAAACGTGGGCCTATTCGCTCTGTGCGGGGCGCGTGCGCATTTGCCCCGTGGCCTTTTCGCTCCCGGTGGTCACATGCATGCATGGACGCATGCTGCATGCTACTGTCTTGCACAACTCCTTTCTTCCCTTTCCTCTCAAAATTTTATTCCACCTTCTATCTGAATTCCTTCACAATTTTTCTGATACTTGTGAACATAACTTATAAAGCCCATTTTAAAGACCATCTGCATAATATTCATCCACCATATATCACCTTATATCCAACTTTATTACCCGACATCCATGATCGTTGTAAAACTTGGCTCCTCCCTAAGCATAGTTTCATCCCACAGTTAACTGAGATTGATCCCAAGGCCTTCCGATTTTAGTCCCACCTTGTCATATAGCATTTTGACCATGTTATACCTCGGCTTCTCCCTGAGCGTAGTCCCGGTTCTCACTATTGATTAAGGTTTGATCTCAAGTCACATGTATATAAATAGACAAAACAACTATTTCTAGGTACAAATAAAACTTATGCAAAGTCAATTATTTCATCACAAAATACTAATCTTAACGATGATTTCATAAATTAAATGGTCAACTAACGGTCAATTGATATAAAAATGTATGGAAGAAATTAAAATCAAAATTTAAGGGCATACAAGAAAGTTAGCAAAACTGAAAGTCATATGAGGGATCAGCTAAATTCTCATAGGCATAGAAGGAATTTTGTCATAAATAATTGGCAAACAAGGCTAATTGAAATAACACCCAATCAACAAAATCAATTTATTATTTTTACCTTTTTGTTTATCACTTTGCCCTTTACCCCTCCAACCCTAAATCGATCTTTCTCTTTCCTCTCTGTTGCACAACAGGAAGACCTAGTCTTCACCGACTGATGGATTCTACTCATATTGGAACTTCTTGCCCGTTGATTGAAACTTCTGGTATTCCTATAGCTGCTTGTCGTTTGTGTATTCTTGAGGGTTGCACACCGGGTGCTTACTGTGTTTCCACCCGAGGCACGTTTTCGTGTCGATAGCTGCACTCTGAAAAAAGATGAAAAAAAATGCCTATATGGAATATCACCTCACGGTCCATGGCATTACGTACGTGCTCGAAAAGTACAAATGTACTGTATTAAATTTGTAAACTCCTCTAAAATACTGATGCCAATGGTGATTCTACATCCACCAGTATGTTATATGGTGGTTGGTTTTAAGAAGAGAAGTGTTTGGCGTACTGTTACAAGCTTTGGAAATTCAGAACTCCAAAATACCAGATCACAAGTAAAAATTATCTCATGTGTGGGTAACACAAGCTAGATTATAAGGTGCACGCCTTATCAGGAGCATGGAAAATCATTAATCATGGCTTCCGGTGGATCATGTATTAATGTGTTTGATCTGCCGACAAACACAATGTGTTTGATTTTTCAGTATTGTGTGTTTCTCTCTTGACAGTTCGCAATTATTGAAAGCTAGGCTTTCTAGTTCCTTTATTTTGTATGTACAGTCACTACTATAGAATTGGTCATCTGTGTGCCGATTAGAAAGATTCATCTGTGCCAAGTTTCCAACCGGTACAACAATTCCAGCACTGATGAGGCGCCCTCATCAGTGCCGGTTACACGCCCAGCACTAATGGCCCTCTAGAGCGGTCCGAGGGTCTCCAGATAGGCCTCATCAGTGCCGGTTCATAGAGTGAACCGGTTCCGATGACTAGCCATCAGTACCAGTTCTTGCTTGATGAGGACAAAAAAGTATATAAATAGCATGCATCCTGTTAATAAATAAGCTAAGATTTGACCACATTGTAATTATATATTATAATGCACAGAAGGACAAAAAAGTGAGCTCATTATTTTCAAACAATAATGCTCTAGGTCTATAATAAATTGCGGTGCATAAGAAATAATAAACGCAATCAATAATTTTCACACAGTCACAATATTTGTATAATAAACGCAATCAAGAATTAATTGCAAGCAATATATATAAAGAGTAAGAGTGTGGAAATTCTACTTACCTCACTATTAATCAAGAATTAATTGTAGCCAATAAAAACCGAAAAGAGCTTCCAAAATATCAAAGATTCAAAAAAAAACAAAATTTCACCCCCATCTCGAGTAGATGAGTAGAACAGATTGCCTACCTGTTCTGCTCTAGTAGCTCGAGATGGAATTAAAGTGAACAGACACTTATATATAGGATCATCAGTACCAGTTGGTGGTACCAACCGGCACTGATAACCCCATAGTCAGTGCCAATTGGCACTACTAACTAGCACTGATAGGTTTCCTGTCGAGACAGAGGCTCCAAACCCATCTACCGACACTGATTTGGTCATCATCAGTGCCGAGTCACGTCACAACCCGGCACAGATGATTGGCCTGCTAATCAGTGCCGGTTTGTGGCTCTAAAAATCATCAATGCCGATTATTAACTGATGGGAGACACGAGACGTGGTAGGAGTGTAAAACCATATATCAATATAGGTTCCAGTAGAACCGGCGGTGATATATCTGCCTGAATGGTCTGTTCTATAGCAGTGAGTTGGCTAATACAAATGTTGTTTGATTTTTCTTTGGGAAGGGTAAATTACGATGGGAGCAGTAGGCACTAATAAATGAGCTAATTATGTCTTTGCGACCACATAGTACTTTTCACATATGTCTGATAAACTTCATTCTTACACCCTAGCAGGTCTACTTGGACATGCATCCAAACAAATATTTAAAAAGGACACATAATCTTCATGTACACATGACTATAGCCTTGTAATTCAGCAAACTTTGGCCGCATGACCCTGGGGTAGTGGCTGGAGATGCAGTCGAACTCGTGCTACAATAAAACTTCTCCATTATAAAAAAAAATTAACTCTAAATAAATAGAGCCACTGATTTTGTATGTGCAGCACTCCCGCTCATTTATCAGAAGAAGAAAACATGTTCGGCCGCTGATTTCAAAGATGCTATTTTCTAATTTGAGAAAGACATGGACTATATATAACTTGTAAGTTGCTGCGAAACAAGGGTTATGCAGTCTCTTGCTAAACATAGATGGAAGTTGTTTTCCCTATCTTTAGGTTGGTGTTATAGATAGTTTTTTTTTAATTAAGTTGTGATTTGTAAGTTGTAATCTTTGATCCGTAAGATCTATAATAATTGATTGTAACTTCTTTAAGCAAACGTCAGAATGAATTTTATTATCTAAAAATCAGAAGAAGAAAACATCTACTACAGGGAAGAATGCCATTTCTTTTCTGCAACAGTTTTTGACGTTTTGTGATGAAAACTAGTTACGCACCCATGCTGCCCTGCATAGAAGACTTCGTATCCCCATTTATTCTTAACAGTGATTAATCAGAAGGGTTTTTTTGTTATTAATAAATCGCAATTGAACGTAGTACCAATATATTCTATTTGACGGCATAGAAAGTTCGTATGGCTGTGAATAGTCAATGGTTGTTAATGTAATATTATTACAGCAGTTTAGTTAAATTTCTGAAAAAATGAGGAACATATATGTCTTCCCAGACATAAATTTTACTTCAGTTCCATTAACTTGCGACCACACATATTAGCAAGTTGGAAGGAGTTATGATGCGCCTAAAAAATGTTTCTGGTCATAGTAAATATAGTACTCTGTTAATAAATCAAGTTTTTATTAACACATTTGAATTTAAACATCATAAGTAAACAACTCATAATTTTAAGGGAATAGTTGTGCAGAAGCGTAGCTGGTGTGATTGATGTAGAACACATACTCCACACTTGACAAAATAAACATCAATGCAGTGCACAGCTCGAGCAAATTAATGCCCACGCCAGATGTTCGGTTGAGCACCCTCATATCGGCCTCTCCCACACTTCAACATATATACCTGTATACCACCACATCAGCAAATCTACTGCATCCCCCTGTCCATGAACTAGCCAAGAGAAAAACATAGCAAGAGCAGCCACATGCATGGAGCAGATTTTGTGGAAGAAACTTGTGATGGAAATGAGAGGTGTCTAGAAAGAACTACCTTCTTTGTGTCTGCATCTTTTGACAGGCCTCCGGCGAGCATGCTAGAATCTGCAGCGCAGCTGATCAAGCAGGCACTGTAGCTCGTCTGGCACGATGACATAAAAATAGAGTGGAAGCAGAGACGAACTAATTCTGTGCGAGAGAGCAAACAACCAGAGCGAGAGCGATTTGGTGCTGCGTAAAACTTCATAGCTTTTCAGGTTTTCTCTTCCTTTTATTCAGTAAAAAGAACCAACTAATCCTCCGACTAATCTAGCCGCGATCCGATCTAGCTGTGTCATCCCACGTCAACGCAGCTCACGCGATCATGTCGCAGGTTGCGCTACAACGGACTGGCGTGGACGCAGCACGCCTCAGCCCGGGAATCCTATGCGCACGTCTCAGTAACAACCCTGAAACGTGCACTGCTACCATGCGGATAGAATCAAAACGTGCTCTATGCAATATGCCTGAAGTAAACTATGGCTAAGTCAGCTTGCGATATGTTTGCTTCGCCCATGGAAAATGGGATTCTTGCTGAGGGAAATCACCGATTTGTTGTCGATCTTTATCACAGCAGCACCGGTGTCTTCATTCTTCAACTCGGCGAGTAATCTTGACAGCCATATCCCTTGACAGGCTGTTGTAGTCGCTGCGATATATTCAGCCTCACAAGAAGAGAGTGCCACAACCTTCTGCTTCTGCGATTGCCAGCTTACCGGTGACGAACCGGGGAAGAATAGCACGCCAATGGTGCTCTTGCAGGTATCCACATCTCCCGCCATGTCGCTGCCGTTGAAATCAATAAGCCACTGCTCGCTTGCTCCTTTGACAAAACAGCACCCATAGTGCCTTGTTCCTGCCACATATCGAAGAATCCTTTTCACCGCTGCTAGATGCTGCATCGTCGGTGATTCCATGAATCTGCTCACATAGCCAACTGAATAGGCTAGATCCGGGCGATTGTGGAAGAGATACCTTACGCTTACCACAATGCTTCAGTTCTGTTGGAGGAGAGGTGCTCATCTTGCTCAACTTGAACTGCAGCTCCATCGGTGTGTGACTGGGATTGCAGTTCCCCATGCATGCCTTCTCCAGAATTTTGCCGGCATAAGCTGCCTGACTCAAAGTGATGGTGTCACTGGCTTTTTTCACCTCGACCCCAAATAATAAGTGAGTGACCCGAGATCACTCATCCTGAACAGCTTCTTCATCTCCCCTTTGAACTTATCAATCTTCAATGCGCTTCCGCCAGTGATGATCAAATCGTCCACGCACACTCCTACGATGAGATGATCCTGGCCATTGCTGCAGGTATACATGGCGTGTTCCGACGGACTGCGGCTAAAACCAAGCTCGAGCAGGCATTGATCAAGCTTCATGTTCCAGGCTCATGGAGATTGCCACAAGCTATATAGCGCTTTGTCCAGACAGAGTACCTTGTTCTCACAGCCTTGCTGTATGAAGTCAGGTGGCTGTGCAACGTATACTTCTTCCTTGAGCTCTCCGTTGAGGAAGGCGGACTTCACATCCATATGGTGTACAGCCCACCCGTTGTGCGTAGCAAGCGCGATCACCACGCGCACGGACTCCAGGCGTGCCACGGGAACGAAAACTTCTTCGAAGTCCACTCCCTGGCGTTGGACATACCCCTTTGCAATGAGGCGAGCCTTGTGTTTGATGATAGCTCCTGCTGCGTCCTTCTTAACTTTGAATACCCACTTGAGGCCGATCGGGCGGTGTCTGGCCAGCAAATCAACGAGGCACCATGTCTTGTTTTCTTCGATAGACTCCATTTCTTCGCACATGGCCAGGCACCAGCACTCCTGCTTCTCAACATCATCAAGGTTCACTGGCTCCGAGAGGAGAAGCTGGTTGTCATAGTCATCCTTGGGCTCAGGTGCCATTGGCTGCGACGTCACAAGCACATTGGCGGCGTGCGATAGCGACACAGCTTGCTGCCGGTGTCCGTAGCATCGAGTGTGTCATCTTGGCCTGAGGGTGGCGTAGCAAACTCAACCGCAGGTGGTGAGCCAGCAGTGTCTGATACGGTCTTGCTTCCATCAGTGCGCGTAGGCTGCTCTGAAGATTCTAGTGTCACCGCTAGTGCGAGACTCGCACCGGCCCGTGCAGCACTCCCTTCAGTGGCACCCGTAGTCGCCACGTATTCCATGGTGAACTCACCGCCGGAACACCCTTTGCCATCCCCTGCTTCAGCTGTCCAGTCCCAGCTTGAGGCTTCGTCAAAGATGACGTCGTGGGAAACATGCATGCGCCCTGCCACTGGGTCATATAGCTTGTAGGCCTTGCTGCCTTCTTCATAGCCAAGCAGAACCATCTTCGAGCAGCGATCATCCAGCTTCTTCAAGTGGGTCTTGATGATCTTGACAAAGGCAATGCACCCAAAAGTGCAGAGGTGAGCCATGTTCGGCTTCTAGCCATGCCAGGCTTCATAGAGGGTTTTGCCGACAAGACTCCGTGGGGGAATGGTTAAGCAGATAAACTACTATTGTGACGACCTCGCCCTAGAACACCCCCGACATCTGCCTTGCCTCCAGTAGACTCTGGGCCAACGCCACCATGGTTTGATTGCGGCGCTCGACAACGCCATTTTGTTGCGGCGAATAAGGCACCATTAGTTGTCTCTGAACCCTAAGTTCGATGCAGTACACGGTGAAGTCTGTGGAGGCGAACTCGCCTCCATGATCGGTGCGGAGCACCTTTAACTTGTACCCGCTCTCCAATTCAGCGAGCACCTACACGCGTTTAATTGCGGCGGAGGCCTCATCCTTGGACGAAAGCAAGGACACCCACATATAATGGGTTGCATCATCGACGAGGAAAAGGAAGTAGCGCCAACCACCATGCGTGGCCTGGCCGGCGATATTGGCCTACAAAGATCGCCATGGATCAGCTCCAGGGGGTTCTCCGCGCGGTTGCGAGCCGCTGCAGGGAACAGTGATTGCCGTTGCTTGCTGGCGAGGCAGCATGTCACATCCAGAAATTCATCAGAATTTCCAAAGCTAATTTGTGCAATAAATCCTCGTCCAGGAATCAGTCGAGGTAGACAAATCGATAATTTGATAAACATAACCAAAATGATATAACGATAAATACTTACAGAAGAGGCGCTTAGTCCTCACATAGAAGAAAAATGCAGCGGAACGGCAACTAGCGTAGCTTCAGCACCAAGCCACAGGCAGCTCAACTAGGGTATAAGCCAAACACCAAACTTCTCCTCCACGCGAATCTTCACTCTGATGATTGTGATATAACAAGACTGAGTACCACCCACCGTACTCAACAAGCCACACTAGGAAATGTAATGTAATGCAATAGGGTTCCAAAAGAAAGGCATAGTATGGCTCATTTGCATAAACAACATTTAAAACTTTTGTGTTTAAAACCATTAAAAACAGTGTAGTTTAATTATTATCAGCATTGAACTAATATCTGAACAATGCTCCAACGCAGTTCAGGCCCAAACCATATTCCCTCCAAACTGGAGCTATCAAATTCCATCATTTATCAGCATTACTAAGTAGTGTGGGACTAATCACAGAAAACATTGCTAGGCTCGCCCTTAACAGTGGGCCCGGCTATTCGAATAGTTCTACTCTGGCTAGAGGTGTACCAATTTACCCACAAGACACAACCCTACAACACATCATTGTGTGTCTGAATACCACCACGGTAGCTCAGAAAGGAGTTGTGACAGGAATATCTATGTAACTCGCACAATATGAGAGTCTTCCGCCAAGCCTCCGGTCTCCGGTAGGGGTGATCAAGTGCCTTCCTACATGACGGCTCGACGCCCAAAAGCATGGACTTATTGTCACTGCCATATGTGAACTTATATCAGCCACAAACAAGCCCTGGTGCCTCCTATTGAACTCGGCACACTTCAAATCCTGGTATCCTATTCTAGCTTGTGGTTAGCACGAGTGTTGCTTCGCAACAAGTAGTCAGCGAACTGGTCCTTAACTGTCATGAGCACCACTAGCAACATTCACAACCCTGGTTCTCATAACCCACCATTTATCAAGTTTTAGTTGGCACATTAATTAACCAAGCACGACTCACAGTCGTGAAAATATAGCCATTTAACATTAAAGGTCATTGATGATTGAATTGTTTCACCACATAAAATGACGCTAAAGTTTCTAGGCATGGCTAAGCAGATCCTAAATAATCTAGCTAGACCATTAAATAGTCATCCAGTTAGTCAGTATTATTCACCCAAGGTATCAAGGTATAGATAACAATAACAAAATGACCATAAATATCAAGGAATGTTGGTTATTAAATAATTACCCGTAATAATGTCATTTCAAAACATTTCATGCAATAACTTTAAAATAAAATAATTTTCACAAATGGGATCAACATGCTCAAGGGAATTATTATGTGACTTGCCTTACAATAAAAAATGTCTTCCGCAAATCTTACGAACTCTTCTGAAACCTTCGTCATCCTCCGAAACGGTGATTATACGTGACTACATGCAAAATGAGGAAAAACCCTAAGAAATTCTAAATAAATAGTACATAAAATGTACATAAATAGGTAGATCATGATTTTAGATGAATTTAGAAAAAAGAACAGGTCGAATCGGAGTTCGGACGGAAAATATACGGCCTCCGAAAGTTAATTCAGAGAGAAATCGGAATAGAATTAAAAAGAATATTCCCTAGAATATTTCTTCGGAAATTAATTATTAAAGGAATTGTTTTGGATTGATAAAATGAGTGGGGCCTACTTATCAGTGGCTCGGCCCTTGTGGACTAGGTCCATGGACCCAAGGAATGTCGGAAGTGGTGAACTGGCCAAATATGCTGCCATGTGGACATGAAGAATGACATGGCAGCTGAGTCAGACGACAACTAGGCATTTTAGGGTTGACATGGTTTAGATGGGTTTATGAAGATCCACTAGATGAGGTCAATGTCGGGAGATCCAACGGTCGAGATCGCTTCTGGGGATCGATGTTAACGCATCGGCTTAGGTTGAATCGGATGGATCAGAGAGCTCCTCGATGCACTACGTAGAGGGCCCACTCATCATACAGAGTAGAGGAAAAACACCAGGCCCACGTGTCTGTGTCACCGGATGGGAATACCGACCGAGACCCACAAAGCAGAGGCACAGGGGAGAGAAAGAGCTCCTGCCATGGGGCTCGGCCGAGGAGGACAGGGCAACGGCCACCGAGGGTGACGGGCAGAGTGACGACCGACGAGGAAGCGATGAGGACAACAGTGGCTCGGCCATGGGGACAGAGGGCGGGCGACGCCGAGGGGAGCACAGGGCCGGCGGCATCCGGCAGGCAGGGTGGTGACCGGCATGGGTGACGCGGCTAGGCGACGGCAATGATGCTCCTTGGCGCGGCGGCGTCGATGACAGACCGGGGCGGTGCCGGGGCTGAGGAGGGAACGGGGTGCCGGTGTAGATGGCAACGGTGAGGCCTAAGACGATGAGGACGCCGAGCACAGAAGGGGAAAGGACAGAGGCACCGAAGGAGGAAGAGAGGATGGAGGCGTCGGGGACGATGGAGTGGATGCTCAACGGCGATGGACGGTAGGCGGGGATGACGACGACTATGGCGACCTCTGGCAGCGGAGCGACGACAAAGTGAGGTGAGCGGGGCGGTGGCTCCGGGGTAGGGGCGGCGCTGGTAGAGCCTCCAGGGGGCGGTAGCACTAGATGCAGGGCCACGGCGAAGTAGGGCGACAACGGCGCTCAGGCAGGGGCATGCAGCGGCTCATAGCGACAGCACGGATGCGCAGCGCGGATGCAAGCAGAGGCGGCGGCAGTTAGGGCACGCGTGGGAGGGGGTGGGGCTATTTATGGGGCTTGGGTTAGGGCGCAGGCGGGGTAGCGGCGCGGAGTATGCGGGCGGAGTTCAGCGAGGTGGAGCAGCACGGTGTCTAGGGGCGGCGGCGGCGCACGACTCGGGGCCAGGCCTGGCAGCGGTGGTACGAGGGTGGGCCGAGGAGCGGTGGTGATGGAGCAGGCTAGGAGGCGTAGGCTGAGGGGGAGCCAGGCGCCCTAGGCCCTGAAGCTCGGCCAGGAGAGAGCCCCCAAGGAAGAAGGAAGGAGGAGGGAGGAAGAAGAAAGGAAAGGAAAGAAAGAAGAGGGGAAAAGGAAAAATGGAAAAAAAAGAAGAAAAAGGAGAAAAGGAAAGGGGTTTTTTCGAATTTAAGAATACGAGGAGTATTTTCAAATCGAAGATTGTGGAAATATTCGGAATTACGGAATATTCCGAAGATCAGGGTACGAAATGTCAGAGAGTCTATTAAATTATGGGGAATTTACCAGAAGTAAATGCCATCACGAAACACGAAGAATTTATTATTATAAATACTTAAACATGACAGTTCCTCATCTATGGATTTGCACCATGGATCCATCTCAAAACTTGACGGAGCTGGTGACCCTGGTGTCGAGCTCGGAGAAGACGTCCTTCCTCCCCGTCATGTGGTTGCTGGCGCTCATGTCGAGATACCAAACATCGTCGCGCGCCTTGCCATGACGCTGGAGGTGGACGCGTGTGCGATCTTCGTCGAGCTCGACGATCTGTGGGCCGCCGTCGTTGATCATGAGTGTACAGGTTTAGGCCATCTGGAGCACTGGGCTGTCGTTGTTGACACAACACGTCTTCGACAGTAGTAGAGCTAGCTCATTATCATTAGCCTGCACCGGGTGGGCCTGCTCGTCCTTCTTAGGCTTGCGGCAGTCCTTGGCCCAATGGCCTGGTTTGCCACAAGTGTGACAGTTGCCACGGCTTGCCTCCTTGCCGTTGCAAGCCCCGGCGTCGTGTGGCGACGTGTCGCCCTTCTTGCGTGACCTGTCACCGCGCTTCCGCCGGTTGCCCCTAGACTTGGAGCCAGCAGAGGACCCCTAGCCCTCTTGTCGCTCCTTCATGTGAGCCGACCACTCCTCCTTGGTTAGGTACAGCTTGCCACCAGCCTCCCCATGGGTTAGTTGTTGGTCCTCCACGGTTTTCAGCCGTTTAGTGACATCCTCGACAGTCAAGGTGGATAAATCAAGTAAGGTTTCAATGGCAAGCACGATTTGGGAGAATCTGGGAGCAGCTGTGCCAGGTACTTGGCGATGACCTTCTCTAGCGGCTCTGGGTCGACGAGAGTGTGGAGCTGATCAGCCAGCCCGTTGAGGCGCATGGCAAAGTCATCAACTGACTCGTCACCAAAGTGGAGCAGCTCATACTCCCGTCGAACTTGTTGGGTGCTCTCCTTGTGGACGCGGTCCATGCCCACGCGCATCTGCGCAATGTGTCCCACGCGTCCTTGGTGCTCTCCTTCATGGCAAGGGTGGAAACCATCTCCATCAAGATGGCTCAGAGGATGGCCTGCTGCGCCATCCGGTCTTCCTGGAACTCCGGATCGCCATATTCAATGGCATCCCACAGCCCCCTCACCTGCAGCATTACCTTTATCATCAATGCCCAATCCATGTAGTTGTTCTTCGTCAGTGTCGAATAGTTGGCCGCGGCCCCCACCTCATTCACCACGCGCCGGACCACAAGGTCTTGTTCGCCACCGGCGTGGTGGCGACCATGGAGCGAAGGAACAGACAGCGAATGGCAACGCGGACGTCACGGAGGGGTCCTAGAACTGCAAGGCATCGGAGCCGTTTGATACCAATTGATAGGCCTCCGGTGAGCCTGCGAGAATCTGCAGCGCAGCTGATCAAGCAGGCACTGTAGCTCGTCCAACACGATGACAGAAAAATAGAGTTGAAGTAGAGACGAACTAATTCTATGCGAGAGAGCAAACAACCAGAGCGAGAGCGATTTGGTGCTGCGTAAAACTTCACAGCTTTTTAGGGTTTTGTCTTCCTTTTATTCAGTACAAAGAAACAACTAATCCTCCGACTAATCTGGCCGCGATCTGATCTAGCCGTGTCATCCCACATCCATGGAGCTCACGTGATCATGCCGCAGGTTGCACTACTACGGATTGGCATGGACGCAACACGTCTCAGCCTGGGAATCCTATGCGCACGTCTTAGTAACAACCCTGAAACGTGCACTGCTACCATGCGGATAGAATGAAAACATGTACTATGTAATATGCATGAAGTAAACTATGCCTAAGTCAGCTTGCACTAGGTTTATCGTGCCAACATCTTTGGCCTACCAGTCAGGTAATTCTAATTCAAATGACCAATCTGATGCAAACGCTAGCTTAGGTGCAGCAGGGAACAGAAAATCTGTCAAGAAACAGATTGTTTAAGTTGTAACGCTGAACTCTTTATCCTCCTCAAGCCTATCTGTTCTTCCCAATATCCTCTTTTAGTTCTCGAAAGACCCTCCCTAATGACACGGAGCAACTATTTGTACATAATGATGTTTTGAACAATTTGCTATCCATATTGAAAATAAGAATGCCATAAATGTTGAAAGAGAGCAACTAGGGCATGCTATACCGTCCTAGTGAGCTCGACGACACGCTGCCCCCACGCGGGCTTCTGTCGCGAGGTCACATTGGTGCTTGTAATTCCCTCCATGTGTCCATGCGAGACACGCTGTCCCCTCCACACGAGTAGGTGCCTTGGTGAGGCTAGTGCCAATCTGCCTTTTCTCGAGCCAAGCAATACGTGACGTATGCAGCTAGCTAGCCTATTGTATGCATACATAGGTTGCTTGGTCTTCATGGATTTTATGCTAGTGTTAAGCCAAAATCAGTGGGTCATATAGCCACATATCGGTAGACATCAGATCCGGTACCTAGGTATCAGACTTGGTACATGTAAGTATCAGATATGGTACCTATAGGTACGAGATAACTATAGGTATTTGGTCTGATGTTATTGTCGAAGAACAACAGTAGAAACTAAGACTAGACTGGAGTGATAAATCTTTTGTATTAATCTTAAAAACCTTGTCATTACAGTAGCCTGGGTACCTATTTATAGGTCCAGGGGTACAGTTACAGGCTCTAGGGTTTCGTTTACAGGTGGTATTACATCATAGTCCCCTTGATGGGGACAGTTACAGCGGTATTTCTGTCTTTGACCATATGCAGGTTCCTGACGGATTGCCAAGCCGTCATCTGGGCCACTAGGCCACAACGTGGGCCATGCCCCTCATGGGCTTTTCAGCCTTTTTGGCCGTCCTGTTCCTTAGTTTAGATAGGCGCAATGTGGCTCTGCTTGCCAGGTCATCTCTTCGGCTCTCCTGGGCCCTTCGCTAGTAGCTTTAGCACTTTTTCCTGAAGTCTTTTGTCTTCGCTAGACACCTCGCGCCCTTCGCCCTCGGCTGGGCCCTTCTCTCCCATGTCTTCGGTCTTGGGCCACCAAAGGGGCTTCAGCCAACGGCTTCGGTCTTGAGCCTTCCGAAAGGAGGACGGTCCGAAGGGGCTGCGGCCTGTCTCCAACAAGCCCCTTACGTACAAAGGTGAGCTGTGACTCGGCCGAGCTCGTGGATAGTGTTACGCCATGTAGGCCGCTCGCCATCCCTACTTCGGCCGAGTATAGCTCAAGACCTTTTGTTCCAGTTCACCGTGCTTCGCTGGGGCTCTTTCACCATACGAGGCAACGAGGGCAGTTTCTGTGGGCCATGACAGTTGTCACCATGTATCTATTGACGTAGCCTCGCGGCGGTTCGCCCCTTGTTGTGCCACGCATCGGGCGCGGCAGCGACGAGGCGGCTTGCTGCACGAGGAGCCACGTGTCGGCCGATGCGGTGACGCAGTGGTTCGCCTTTCGAGGCACTGCGTAGCCTTCTCTCACTGTGCCTCGTGCCATCTCACCATTAGCCACTTAGCACTCGCAGCGGTTCGCCTCCCGAGGCGCCACGTGGCATCCCGTGATTGGCCGACGCCGGGCGGCCTTGTCTATATATAGACGCGGCCAGCCCGCCCCAGCATCATTTTTGTCTTCTCACTTAGAAAAAGGTCTCGACTGTTCACTTGCGCTCGTTGTCCCCAGCGTTTCGATTCTCTTATGCCTTCGGTCTTAATCCTCTTCGCCCAACCTGGCTCCCATGGCTCCTCGAAAACCTGTTGCGGCGAAGGCCAGCGGCGTAGATCCAGGGTCAATTGACGACGATAACACCGTCTACCTCGGCCCATGGCTCATCTGCCAGGCCAACATCGATGATCTCTACTGCAGGGGGACCCTTTCGGAGGGCTTCGTTGGGTGCCCGGCGAGGACATTGTCCCAGTGCCGCACGATGACGAGACGATTGTCTTCGCCACCTACTTTGATGCTAGGCTCCGATTCCCTTGCTGTGACCTGCTCCCGGAGGTGCTCGCCCTATTCAAGCTGGAGATGCCACAGCTGAGCCCAAGCGCTTTCGTCCGTATTGCCATCTTCGAATGGACAACTCGGACTCAGGAGTTTGAGCCGACGGCCGACCTGTTCGCCATCGTTCACCAGACCGCCCTTTATTGCAAGATGATGGTGATGCCGGCGGGGGCAAAGAAGAGCATATTTGGCAGTGTGAACTTCATCACGTGGCCCGACTAGGCCGATCTATGGCCCGTTCCCACCTCGATGCCGAAGTGGGAAGTCGTGGATGAGGCGGTGGTTCTATCACAAGATATCTTATACCGCCTGTCGATGTTTTGTATCGGCAATAACAATGTAGGGCTGCTCGTGAGATCTAAACTTGATGGATTGCAAAGAAACACGAAATAATTTATCCTGGTTTAGGCTCTCAAGGTAAGGTAATACCCTACTTCCAGCTGTTGTGTATTACCTTTGAGGTTTCTCTTGTGAGATTCTATTCTGCCCCAGGTTGAGGAGGCAAGGTTACAAGGTAGGAATTCCAGTCGGACTTGACCAAGGGATTTTCTTCTAGGAATACAATATACCCAACTAGGACTATATCCCTTTTCTTATCATACAAGGTAATATGCCCCGAGTCCTATTGCATTCCCAATTACAGGATTGGGCATATCCTCTGTCTGAGTGGCCAGAAAACCTCCCATGAGGAACCTGGGGCCCATAGCCCTAACAGTAGCCTCTGAGACCTTCATAGTTGAGTTACAACTGGTGCCGAGTGGTCACCCTCCTTGGTGAAGATTTTCCGAGTGCCTTGCTCCCGAATACTCATTGTCCGAGTGCTTCTTCTCTAAGTCCCGCTTCATATCAGCTGGCAACGAGGCTATGAAGGACTTCATAGAAAATATGAATAGTGTGTGCCGAATAGGAACACTTATTAGGTGTAGCTCCCGACTTTGTACTTAATTATGAAACAATTAAACATAAAGTCAAAGATCTTTAACCTTTATGTCGATGTTTTACACCGACAATATGATTATAGGGCTACTTGTCGAAACTCGGTGGACTGCAAAGGAACACGGGGAGTTTATACTAGTTCAAGCCTCGATGTGAGGTAATACCCTATGTCCAGTTGTGGTGTATTCCTTTGAGGATATGTGATTCTGATGAATCTCTGTATGCCCTCAGGGGGCGCCCTGCCTCTCCTTATACACTGGGGGACAGGGGTACAACTAGGAGTCCCAGCCGGATTACAGCCAAGGGATTTTCTCTTAGAGATATAATCTACTCTACTAGGACTGTATATTCCTTATCGTACAAGGCAAAGTTTGCCGGGTTCTATCATATCTCTAATTACAAGGCTAGGCCCATCCTCTGTCCGAGTGGCCCATATACTTGTGATGAGGTACCCGGGGCCCATGGCCTCCACAGCAGCCCTTGAGACCTTCATAGTTGAGTCACAGCTGATGCTGAGTGCTCATCCTCCATGGTGAAGATTGCCCGAGTGCATTGCTCCCGAGTACTCTTTGTCCGAGTGCTTCGTTTTCCCGAGTCCTGCTTCATGTCAGCTGGCAGCGAGGCTATGAAGGGCTTCATGTAGAAGTATGAATAGTGTGCACCGAATAGGCGCACCTATTAGGTGTAGCCCCCGACTTTGTGCTTAATTGTGAAAACAATTAAACATAAAGTCAAAGATCTTTAACCTTGTAGTCTTTCCCGAGTAGTATACTACTGGTATATGAGACTCTTCGGTTTCATGTCAACCGAAAATAATTTATAGTCTTTCCCGAGTAGCATGCCACTCGTATATAAGACTCTTCAGCTTCATGTCAGTTGGAAAAGGTGTTTATAGTCTTTCCTGAGTGGCGTCCCACTCGGAAGTTAGACTCTTTAGCGTCATGTCGGCTAGAAAAAAATATTTGCTCATGGCAAATGTTGGCCAAGCATGTAGGCCGAGTACCACTTTATGAAATTTAATCCATTATGTGGTCAGGTGTACTTAAGAGATACCTGCATCCCCATTTTTAATGAAGACCAGCTTGTGATCCTTATAAGGATATATCCTCAATACCTGGTGAATAACACAGATATCTGAACACATGTGTTCAGCAGTCGGCTTTCATGAAGCATATCTGATTACTCAATCGGTCTCTATTAGTAGCACCAGCACTATGTTTTGAACACAGCCCGCGAGTGGCCCAAATTGAGCGTGCTACTGCAAAAACTCATATCTTGGTGGCCTACTACCGAATAAGCCGGCCTAAACCGACCCACCCAGCGTAGGCTTTATAAAAGTAGCATCCATCGCATGTCAGGATGAGTACTCTAGCATCGATAATCTCTATCAGCTAGAGGAATCCTTGTCCACAAGCCTTTCCAACTTATGTTCTGGATGCAGCATGGTTGTCACAGATGCCTGAGTAGGTATATCACAGGATCTGCTTGCCCTCCTCAAGTGCGACGTAGTGCATGAAAACTCTGGATGCGCTTTGACGATACGTGTCTTCTTTGACTTCGGTAAAGCCGAATAAGGTACCCGAACCTTGCATTAGCACAGGATTCAGCTGGTGACCCTCATGGGGCATACCCTATCCCACCGAGTAGCACACGAGCCCCGACTGGCATCAGAGGTCAGTTATTAGCCGAATAAAGTACCCGAACCTCGTATTAGCATGGGATTCGGCTGGCGACCCTCATGGGGTGTACCTTACCCAATAGAGTTGTGACTGAATAAGGTACCCGAACCTAGCATTAGCGTAGGATTCGGCTGGTGACCCTCATGGGGCGTACCTCACCTAGCCGAGTGGTATACGACCCCCGACTACGCCGGAGGTCGGTTGTTAGCTCACATGGAGCGTAGCCAGGGAAGATGACGTCCCGACTAGTGCAAGTACTAGGTCAGTGGCCCTTATGGAGCATTCTGAGTGATTCTTGAAGCATTGCACTCCAACTGTATCTTGGCAGACTGGTCCAGCCCCTGAGCGTACGAGATAGGCTCGTAGCCCTGAGTTCCTGTCACGCGTATCTGGAACTGGTTCTCCATTATAAACATATCGGATGAGTAGCATCTGATGATGAAAACAATTACCCGAATAATATTTATATATTTTACAATATATGTAAATACGTGTTCTTCCTCTTATTGATATTAATTTCCCCAAGTAGTTCACCCCTTACATTTAAGCACTTTGCTCGACTAGTCATAGCTCCCTAGCATCAGGAGTTGGCTCATGGCTCTTTCCCAGACATGCGTTTTGGGTGACTTGAGTTCCTCTTTCATGGAGCAAAGTTTCATGGATCAGAATTTATGCTACTCGAGTACTTTTGCAATCATTTAAGAGAAAAAACAGAAAAAAGTGCAGCTTGTACGCCTATTAGGTGTAAGCGGGTGCGGCATTGGCGAGGCCAAGTGAGGAAATATTTATTAGAGAGCGACTTAGCTGTTCGGTATTTGGGAGTAGGGATGCCATCCTTGCATTTGAGCTTGTGAGCCCCCGAACATGTCACTTGTTGTCCTGATAATCTCCAATTGTTGAAGGTCGAAGACGGTTGTGACCGACTACCACAATGAAGCCATTTGACTTGCGTTTGCGGTTCCCAACCTTAGTCGGGGTCGCATCATCGGTGTCCTTCCGCTTCTTCTGTCAGGGGGCCTTTTCGTCATCGATGGCCTCAGCAACAGCGTGGGCCAAGTCGGCGTACTTGTTTGCCATGTCGAATAGAGCCTTGACAGAGTTGGGAGGCTTCCGAGTGAATTTAGCGATGAACGAGGTGTCTTTGAATCCTTTTCGAAAGGCGGCAATGACGACCTTGTCCTTGATCTTCGGGATAGAATTCTTCTTCTCAGAGAACCTCTTGATGAAGTCACGAAGAGACTCATTCTTCCTTTGATGCAATTGATATAGGTCGTACTCGGAAGATGGCCTCTTGTATGTTCCCTGAAAGTTGGCGATGAAGCGTTCCCAGAGTTCTCCCTAGGAGCCGATTGATCTCTTAGGAAGTCCTGTTAGCCATGTCCTCGCTGAGTTGGCTAGAGCGACTGGGAGGTAGTTAGCCATGGCTTTGTGATCTCCTCCAGCTGCTCGGATTGCCAGAGTGTAGACTGTGAGCCAGGACTTGGGATTGGTCTTGCCGTCGTATTTTTTGATGCCTGTAGGCTTGAAACCGGATGGCCAGTCGACTTGTTGCAGCTCGTGGGTGAAGGTTGGTACTCCATCTTCATGAGGGCTCCGACTCCGAATACGGAGGCAAAACCGCTCGTGGTGGAGGCCGAAGCGCTCGTTCTCGTCTTCCAGTCGGCGTTGCTCGTCTTCCTCTTGTTCGCGGCGCCAAGTGTAGATGTCCTGCCGAAGGTCAGGCCGTAGTTGGCCTCGGAGATCCTGATTGTCCCGACGGTCGCTTTGACACCGCCGGTTGTTGTTGGGGTTGCCGAGTGACGTTTGGCATGACTCCGTGTGCAGCCGACTTGAGCCGGCCGCTCGGTGTCGCTTTGAGGTAGATGAGACTGCCATTGGGGAAGCCGACTGATTGGTCGGTATGAGGGTATCGCCCGACTGTTGGCGCTACTAGCATGCAGCAGCAGTGATCATGGCTTTTATCCTTGCTATCGTCAGGGTGGCCTAGTGATCAGGCCCGAACTGGAGTGTATGCAGTAGAGTTGCAGCGGCCACGATGTTCTGTTAAGGTGTAGCAAAAATGTCGTGGTCGCCAACTCTAGTTTGGAGGATTTGTTGCTGAGCGGTTCACCCATCCCTGCGTAGCTCGTCGTTGCGAGCCTCGCGTTCGGCCTCCTGTTGTTGTCACGGTCGGTGGGCCTCCTCCTCTTCCTGCTCGCGTAGTCGGCACGCTTCTTGTGTGGGTGTAGAACCTTTGGACGCCATGAAGATTTCGCAGGGCAGGAGAAAGCTCGCCAAGCTGTTGTCCAAACTGCTGTTCGAACTATCGTCCAACTTGGAGTCGGAGTAGTTGATTGGTGTAATTGTGACTCCGACCTCCCTAGATCCAATCTTGAACGGCTCTGGGCCATGTCCGAACTGAACCATAGGGGATCGGGTCTGCCGCGTGGGATGTAGATTGTAGGTGTCCGCGGCATTGCTGAGTCTGCATGGGAGATTGATGATCTCCCCCCTTCCTAGCTTGATCCCAGCCGGCTCAAGGCCGAGTCCAAGTTGAACACCGAAGGAGAGGGTTGTCCCGAGACCTGGGGAAGTAGAAGATGGCCACAGCAAATCGGTGAGGGTTGCTGCAGCGTCGTGTGGGCTGACTGGCGCGGAGTTGGCCGGTTCCTCGATCGATCGGATCTGGTCTGAGTCAGCCAAGGTGAGGTTGCTGAGCTGGTTGGTGACGAAGTTGAGGCTTCCGAATGTAATCGTGTCTCCAGGGGAGAATCTGCCGCCGTCGACTCCAGTTGTCGAATTCATCAAGCTTGAGGTTGATCTCACCGAAGCCCCTACCTGGCGCGCCAACTGTCGATGTTTTACACCAGCAATATGATTATAGGGCTACTCATCGGATCGAAACTAGGTGGACTGCAAAGGAACACGGGGAGTTTATACTAGTTCAGACCCTCGATGTAAGGTAATACCCTACATCCAGTTGTGGTGTATTCCTTTGAGGATATGTGATTCTGATGAATCTCTGTATACCCTCAGGAGGCGCCCTACCTCCCTTATATACTGGGACAGGAGTATAAGGTAGGAGTCCCAGCCAGATTACAGCCAAGGATTCCTCTTAGAGATATAATCTACCCGACTAGACTATATATTCCTTATTGTACAAGCAAAGTCTACCGGGTTCTATCATATCTCTAATTACAAGGCTAGGCCCATCCTCTGTCTGAGTGGCCCATATGCTTGTGATGAGGTACCTGGGGCCCATGGCCTCCACACTTTAAGTCTTTTTCGAGTACTATATTTCTTAGAAATTAGACTCTTCAGCGTTATATCAGTCAGAGACATTTTTTTGCTCAAGGCAATCTGGCTAAGCATGTAAGCCGAGTACTACTTCATGAATTTTAACCCAATATGTGGTGAGATGTTTTTGAGAGATACCTGCGTCTCCAATTTTAATGGAGACCAGCTATTGATCCTTATAAGGATGTATCCTCAATACCTGTCAAATAATTCAGATATTAGAACTGATGTATCCAGCAATCAGGCTTAACATGAAGCATATCTGATTATTTTGATCGGTTTCTGTAAAATAGCGTATGTACTGTGATTTTAACACAGTCAGCGGTCGGTCCAGTAGGACATGCTACTTAGAAACTCATATCTTATGACCCATTGCCAAGCAAGCTGGCCCAAGCCCGCTAACTCGGTGCAGGCCTTATAAAACAGTGGGAGAGAGAAAAGATTCCTCTTTCTTCCCCAATCCGCCAAATCGCTTCAGCTTCCAACCGTGCCCAAACTTCGCGCTTCTCCGCTCCACTAGGGTTTGCTGTAGCTCGCGCTCCCAGCTTGAGATTTGCCAAGAACTACCTCCCAGCGTCGATTCCTAGCAGCCAAAAGCTTCTCCGCCCAGCTCCTCATCTCTAGTGATGCCGAAGCCCCCTTCGGCATCCCAGACATGTCGTCTGGATCCTAGCCGGTGTCGGACTGCAGCTCCACGAAGCTAACAATTTTTGGAGAAGAGGATGATTCTGCAACCCAAGGATATCATTAACTAGCGCCCCGCCATCTGTGAGTCAATTTCCGCTCCAAGCCCGGGCGAGACCGTGGTCTTTACTTCTTTTTCCAATTGCGGTCTTTCTCTTCCATCTTCTGATTTCCTCCGCCACCTTCTTGACTTGTATCAAATTGAGCTTGTCAACCTCAATCCCAACTCCGTTCTCTAGATTTCTATTTTTGTAACCCTCTGTGAGGCCTTCCTAAGAATTAACCCCCATTTCAATCTATTCCGATACCTTTTCCACATCAAGCCTCAGCCCTCAAAATCCAAAATTCAAATGATAGGGGGAGCAGGCCTTCAACTTTGCAATGAGATGAAGAAGGCTTATCTCCATGTCCCCCTGAAGACTTCTCTCAAGGGGTGGCATCGGGAGTGGTTTTACTGCTCCCATCTAGAACCCTCCCTGCCCCCTTTTACCAGAAATCCACCATCTGTCATGGAGAGCTGGACTTAAGTGCTGTCGCAAGACGAAATGAACCAGGTATACAAGCTACTAGAGAAGATTAGCACGCTGAAGGGCATGGGGTTGACTGGTCCCTCGGTGGCCATGGCATTCTTGAATCGACGAACTCAGCCCCTGAAGGCCAGAAGCCACCTCGGGTTCGACTACAAAGGGAAGAACGATCCTACCCGAGAGTACCCTGATTTTGTTGACAAGAATAAAGTAACTGATACTCTGCTCGGCTTTTTCGTCAACGGGGTCGTGGAGACCAAGGACAAGGAAAGAGCCCCCATGCCATACTGCGAAGGCAGGCCCCGGCCAAAGGTAATACATGATGTTGTAGTCATCTTGATATCCATCTGTGATGAGTGATATGAATGTCGTCTCATCTTGCAATGTATGATATCTGGGTGTTTGCAGGAATGTGAAGAATTTAATTTCGACCCCCAAGGCCTGTCGGCCAGTGGGGCTAGGAAACGCCCAGCCAGCCCCTCGACAGCCCAACCCAGCCCCAAGAGGGCTAGGAAAAGACCAGCGACAGACTAGGCCAAAAAGAACGATACGCCAAGCAAGGCATCTAGCGGTCTGATGATCAAGGACTATAGCAGCGCCGCCCCTAAGCCACCCAACCCCAGGACCGCACCGTCGAGTGCCGCCACCATCTAGTCGACTGTGTTAAGTATAGCGTCGACTGGGCCAAGTTCTCCACCGCCGACTGCCGCACCCATGAGCCTGACAGTCTGTAGCTCTCTGCTGTAGACTAGGCTGTCAAGCCCATCACCAACTGCCCCCACCCCCAGCACACAGGGGTGGAGGTTTAAAACTTCCAAGAGGTACGAAAAAAATCTTTAGTCTTCATAACAGCTTGAATAAATTTGTAATATCTTGATTGTTGAATATTTCTGCAGGAAGCCAAGTGATGCTGACCCCAAAGGGGTAGCACCACCAACCTCCGTAGCAGCTCCTGTCCTAACTAAACCTAAACCAGTCGTGCCGCAAGCCGAGCTTGAAGTTGTCCCAGCCCCCGAAGTTGAGTTGACCCACCCGGCTAGGCCTCAAGCATCGCCTAGTCGGGACAACATAGTTGAATCCCTCGTTCCTGAACTTGCCCAAGAGCCCACGCCACCAATTGATCCGAGACCTAGGACTTCATCACCTCCATTATCGTCATCTTCTGACGAAGACGATCTCCCCAGGCTCGAGGCTCCCCCTACAAACTTCCCCCGAACGTTCCATTGGGCTACTCCAGAGAGGGAAGCAGAGAGTTTCGAGCATGACGAGCAGGCGGCCCAAAGAGAAAGGGTTAACTTGATGTATGCTGCTATCGCCATGTCAAAGGGGATTCAGGTACACAGCCAATCTTGCTGTGTTTGCTGATTGGTGGTTCTTCAAGACTTTGCACTCTTGTTGTTTATTTTGCTTGACTTGAATACTCCCTAAGCAGAAAGTGGTCAATCAGTCGGAGAAGACGGGCTGAGTTCTGTCCAAGCTCACCCCTCAACTTACTCAGCTCCACCAGCTCTAGACTGCAAAGGATGAACTGGAGAAATCCAGCAAGGAGAGGGAGGAGTGGCTGAAGGGATCAGTGGACAAGCTCAGGGACGAGAATTGGGCTTAGGCAGGGACTATTAGAAGTAAGCTTCCCTCTTGCCCGAGTGATCTCAGACAAATCTTTCTGTGTTGTTGATCATTGACTCTGTTTGGCGGTAGCTCTTGAGACAAACCTCAATAACCAGTCTCTGGAAATTGAACGCCTGAGGAAGGAGCTAAAAGAGCTTGAGAAGGCAAAGTCCAAGGTGGACACCGACTATGCAAGTAAGTCTCATGATTATCTGTGTGCTCAGTCAGCCAAGTTGTCCTGATATTTCTGATGTCTTTGTCTTTGTGTGAGCAGCCTTCAAAGCCAACTCATAGATCCAGTTTGGTGCCTTCGCAGAAGAAATCAAGGTGATCAAGGAATCACGACAAATCATTGTCGATTCTACGAAGACCTTATTGGATATCATGCAGCCGACCATGGCCGGGCCCAGCTCCAGTTCAATTGCCCAAGTAGCGCAATGTCTCGAGGAAGCCTCAAGAGTCCTAAAGAAGTACTCGAACGAGCACGCCGCCGTAGAGATTGCCCCGGCACTCGCCATGACCAAGTCTCTCTACCCTTGGGTAGATATCAAGGGGATTGGTGAAGGCTTTGCTGAGGGCACCACCCAGAAGTAGGGCTTGGAGCTGATCAGCCAGGTGAGGCCGACTGCTGAAGCCATAGCTAAAGATTTGTCAATGTAAACAAGAACTATTATGTAGTTGGTGTTCATCAAAAAACAATATGTGAATATTGTAAATACTTTTGCTGTTTGTCGTTAAGTCCTACCGAGTGCTTGCTTCCTCCAAGCCATCATTAGCTTTATCCAACTAGATAGTTTATGCCGAGTGGTTTGAGATCAACTTAATTAAAAACGTTCACCTCTCAGGACTATACTCGGGAAAACTTAACGTAGTTATTGTAAAGCTTCATGACTTAGATAAAACAAGCTCAGACTTTATTAACGACAACAGGCATATATTAACATGTAGCCCCTGACTGAGTACTTGGTTGGAACAAGCGACGTAGTGAGTTAGAGTAACTAACTTTATTTATATGTATAAAAGGAGTGCAAAACTCAGGTATAGAAAGGACATAGCAGTTCTATATTCCATGAGTTGTTGATTAGGACGCCGTCTTCTGTCTTCAGTCGATAGGCACCCGGACATGTCACATCAGCGATAATGAACGACTCCTCCCACAACGGAGATAATTTATGCCTGTCTTTGGTGGTTTGGATTTTTCTCAAAACGAGATCTCCCACCAAAAAGGCGCGGCCACGAATATTCCGACTGTGATAACGACGCAGGCCTTGAAGATACCTTGCTGATTGGATAGTTGTGATGTCCCTTACTTCCTTCAACTGATCTAGTTTGACCAGTCGGTCTTTAGTTGATTTTGCATCTGAGTGGGCTCAAACTCGTGGTGAGCCGAACTCCAACTTAGTTGGTAACACAACCTCAGCACCATAAACTAGGAAGAAAGGGGATTGCCCTATTGCTCGACTAACCATAGTTCTTAAAGACCAGAGAACAGATGGAAGCTCTTGCACCCACCGCCCTCTGCATATGGTTGTAGTCGGTCGAACACCCTAGTCTTGATACCTTGTAAGACCATGCCATTGGCACGCTCGACCTGCCCATTGCCTCATGGGTGCACCACAGAAGCATAACAGATCTTGATGCCGAAGTCGTCACAAAAATCTTGAAAAACGCCACCAGTGAACTAAGTGCCGTTGTCCGTTATAATGCGGTTGATACTCCAAATCGATATACAATACTCATGATGAAGTTCTTTGCCCTTGCCACTGTTATGGTAGTAATGGGTTTTGCCTCGATCCACTTTGTGAATTTGTCCACTGTGACGAACAAGTGTGTGAACCCTCCTGGCGCTTTTTTGAACGGCCTGACCATGTCAAGCCCCCAAACTGCAAAGGGCCAAGAGATTGGAATTGTTTGTAGTTCTTGAGCTGAAAGATGTGTTTGCTGTGCAAAGAACTAACATCCCTCGCATGTCCAAACTATGTCTTTGGCGTCTGTAACTGTAGTCGGCCAGAAGAACCCTTACCTATAAGCCTTTCCGACTAACGTCCTTGATGTAGCATGGTTGCCACAGATGACCGAGTGGATGGACTGCAGTATCTGCTTGCCCTCCTCAGGTGTGACACAGCGCATGAGGATTCTGGATGCACTTCGACGATAGAGATCCTCTTCGACTACAAGGAAACACTTGCTTCGACGTTTGATCCGCTCGGCTTCACTGCGATCTTCTGGGAGCTCGTCTTCCAGGAGGAACCTAATGATTGGAGTCTGCCAATCTTGAGTGATAAGTAGTACTTCATTTGTTGCCGGGGCAGGTTCAGCCCCCGACTGCTCGAGTACTGGTTTCTTCTTGATTGACGGCTCCAATAATCGCTCGACAAAAATTCTAGTCGGGACCACTTCTCGTTTGGATCCCATGTTGGCTAGCTCGCTGTGGCTTCATTGTTTTGGAGCAGCGCATGTGTAATCTCTAGTCTGTCAAACTTATTTTCTAGCTTTCGTACCTCCTGACAGTAAGCCGCCATGTTGTTGTCCAAACACGTCCAGCCTTTCATGAATTGGTTCACCACGAGTTGAAAATCCCCGTGCACTACCAGTCGGCGAATGCTAAGTGATATAGCGATGCGGAGCCCGTGGATGAGTGCCTCGTACTCAGCGACATTGTGGGACGTTGGAAAGTTTATCTAAAGGATGTATTTCAATTTTTCTCCGGTGGGTGATGTCAGGACGACGCCAGCCCCTACTCCGCCAATCCGCAGAGAACCGTCGAAGTACATAGTCCAATATTCTAATTTGTCCGTTGGTGTAGCCGTCTGAATTTCTGTCCACTCGGCCACGAAGTCGGCAAGTGCTTGTGACTTGATTGCTGTCTGAGGTTGAAAAACAGTATCAAACGCCATCAGCTCGAGCGCCCATTTAGTGATTCTGCTAGTGGCCTCGCGATTGTGTAGGACGTCCCCGAGAGGATATGATGTGACGATTGTAACTTGATGCGATTGGAAATAATACACCAACTTCTGGACAGTTATAAGTAAACCATAGAGTAGCTTCTTTACTTGGGGATATCTTATTTTGGAGTCGCCTAGGACTTCGCTGACAAAGTAGACTGGCCTCTGTACTTTTTGTATATGCCCAGGCTCTGCCCGCTCTACGACCAACATCGTGCTGACTACCTGAGAGGTTGCCGCCAGATACAATATGAGTGGTTCTTGGGGCATAGGTGATGCCAACACGGGTGGTGATGTGAGGAACTCTTGAAGTCTTCAAAGGCTTGCTGGGCTTCTGGCGCCCATTGAAAATTGTTGACTTTCTTTAGTAATTTGAAAAAGGGCATGCCCCGTTCACCGAGTCAGGAAACGAATCGGCTGTATGCCACCATGTAGCCAGTCAGTTTCTGTACGTCCTTCAGGCTAGTCGGGAGTGCCATGTTCATGATAGCGTTGACTTTCTCTGGATTAGCCTCGATGCCTCACTATGATATGATGAAGCCAAGTAACTTTCCCGAAGGTACTCCGAAGATGCACTTTTGCGGGTTCAACTTCATCTTGAATCTCCGAAGGCTTTGAAAAGTTTCTTCTAAGTCGGCGATGAGGTCTTCCTTAACTTTGGTCTTGATTACTATGTCATCGACATGCGCCATTACTATGTCATCGACATGCGCCATTACTATGTCATCGACATGCGCCTCCACATTGCGCCCGAGTTGAGTGTGAAGACACCGCTGGATAGCACGTTGATATGTTGCACCAGTATTTTTCAACCCCGAACAGTACAGTGACGTAGCAGTATGCCCCGAATGGCGTGATAAAAGAGTCTTTAGGCAGTCCTCCTCTTTTAGTCTGATTTGATGATATCCCGAGTAACAGTCGAGAAAACTGAGCAACTCGCACGCCACAGTGGAGTCGACCACCTGATCTATCCTGGATAGACCAAATGGATCCTTGGGGCATGCCTTATTTAAGTTGGTATAGTCGACGCACATGTGCCATTTACCGTTCTTCTTCCGGACCAGAACTGGGTTTGCTAGCCAATCCGGGTGATAGACCTCTTTGATGAACCCGGCTAGAAGGAGTTTGGTTATCTCCTCTCGAATAGCATCCTTGCGGTCTTGTGTGAAGCACCGTAGTCGTTGTTTGACTGGTTTGGCATCCACCTTGACGTTGAGGGAATGCTCAATCACCTCCCTTGGTACACCAGCATGTCGAAGGTTTCCAAGCAAATATATCCTTGTTCGCCTTGAGGAAGGTGACGAGCGCGTCTTCCTATTTCGGGTCGAATCTGGTCCCAACAAGCACAGTCTTGGTGGGGTCCGAAGGCTTCGGGGGATCTTCTTTGTATCTGAATCCATTGAAATTCCCGACTTAGCTACTTTCCTCGCCGAAACTTGATCGTCCTCATTCGCAGGTGTTGCCGCTAGTTGGATATTGTTTCATCTGACTGTTGCCTCTTGAGACTAGGCCAACTCGCAGCTCTGCTTGTCGTAGGTGAAGAGTTGCTTAACATCACTGTGCAAGGAAACTACTCCGGCTGGTCTGGGCATCTTGAGCACCATGTATGTATAATGAGGCACCATCATGAACTTGGCTAGTGCAGGCCATTCGAGTATGGCGTGATACGTGGTCTCGAAGTCGGCAACCTCAAAGCATATGTTCTTGATGCGGAAATTCTCCCGCGTGCCAAAAGTAGCTGGCAGAGTGATTTGTCCAAGTGGAGTGGAAGAGTGGCCGGGTATTACCTCGTGGAAGGGAGCAGTACTCGGCCGTAGCTCGGATCGAGGGATCTTCATCTCGTCGAGCTTTTTGGCGAACAATATGTTGAGAGCGCTTTCTCCATCGATGAGAACCTTCTTCAAGTTGATACTCCTGATGACCGGATCTAGGACGAGTGGGTAACGCCCTGGATGCGTGACTCGGTCAGGGTGGCTTGCGTGGTCAAATGTAATTGCTGTCTCTGACTAGCGTAGGTATTGGGGGCGTCTGTTGAGACTGAGTTGACTTCTCGCGTTGTTAGCTTTTGTTTTCTCTTGAGCATGAAGCAGTCTTAGCCACATGCTTCCCCTTCAGGTGGAAAGGGCATGGCCCGTTCATGACTTTCTGGTAGTCGTCCATCCTTGAGGGTCGCGGCCGACTGCGCTCCACAGCTGCCACGACGTTGTTCGACTTGCATTTACGATTGCCAGATTTAGTCAGGGCTGTATCATCGGTGTCTTTCTTCTCCTTCTGTCGGGGCTCCTTCTTGTCTTCCAGGGCCTCGGCAACACATCGGCCGAGTCGGCGTATTTGCTGGCCATGTCGAATAGAGCCTTGACAGAACTCGGAGGCTTCCGAGTGAACTTGGCGATGAACGGGGTGTCCATAACTCCCTTGCGGAAGGCAGCGATGACGACCTCGTCCTTGATCTTTGGTATTGAGTTCCTCTTCTCGAAAAACCTCTTGATGAAGTCACGGAGGGACTCATTCTTCCTTTGGTGACATTAATATAAGTTATACTCAGAAGACGGCCTCTCGTATATTCCTTGGAAGTTGGCAATGAAACGCTCTCGGAGTTCTCCCCAGGAGCCAATTGATCGATTGGGAAGGCCAGTTAGCCATGTTCTCATCGAGTCAGCTACGACTGGGAAATAGTTAGCCATGGCCTTATGATCGCCTCCGGCTGCACGGATTGCCAAAGTATAGAACGTGAGCCAGGACTCGGGGTTGGTCTTCCCATCGTACTTCTCAATTCCAGTCGGCTTTAAGCCCGATCGCCAGTAGACTTGCTGTAGCTTGTGGGTGAACGCCGGTACTCCTTCATCCGCGTGAGGACTCCGACTCCAGTTACGGCGATGAAATCGCTCGTGCTGGAGGCTGAAGCGCTCGTGCTCATCTTCTAGTCGGCGGCGCTCGTCTTCCTCGCGCTCTTGGCATCGGGCATTGATGTCGTGGCAGAGATCCCGCCGTAGTCATCCTCGGGCGTCTTGGTTGTCACGGCAGTCGTCATGGTGCTGCCTTCGATCGTTGTTTTGATTGCCGAGTGACGTACGATGGGACTCCGAGCAATGCTGACTAGAGCCAGCTACGCGGCGCCATGCTGAGGTAGATGAGATCACCGTGTCTGAAGCTGTCTTATTCGACAGTATTAGGGTGTCTCCAGATTGTTGTCACTATTGACAGGCCACAGTGGTGATCATTGTTTTGATCCTTGCAATGGTTGGGGTGGCCTGGTGGTCAAGCCCAAACTGCAAGGTGTCAAGTAATGTGGCAGCGACCACGATGTTCTGTTGTGGTGCCACGAAAACATCATGGTCGCCTACTCGGGTTTGGAGGATCTCCTATTGTGCAGGTTGTCGTTCCGAGTGTCGCGCTCGGCTTACAAGCGTCGTGCATCTTCCTTCTATTGTTCACATAGTCAGCGAGCCTCCTCCTCTTGCTGATCGTGTAGTCGGCATGCATCTTGAGTGGGAGTTGAACCCTTCGATATCATGAAGACTTCGCATGGTGGGGAGAAGCTTGCTGAGCTGCTGTCCCACTAGGAGTCAGAGTCGGAGTAGTTGAGGGGAGTAATTACAACTCCAACCTCCCTAGATCCGATCTCGAGCGGCTCTAGGCCGTATCCGAGTCGAACCTTAGGGGATTGGATCTGCCGTGTCGGAGTAAGATTGAAATTGTCCACGGCATTGTTGAGTCCAAATGGGAGATTGACGATCTCCTCCTCTCTTAGCCCGATCTCGGCTGGCTCGAGGCCAAGTCCAAGTCGAACAACAAAAGAAAGAGTTTTCCTGAGACTCGCAAATCTTGAGGATTGCTGCAGCATGTCGTCAAAGATTGCTGCTACGTTGAGTAGGCCAATTGGCGTGGAGTCGGCTTGGTTTCTAGCCGATCGGATCAAGTCCGAGTCGGACAGGGTGAGGTCGCTGAATTTGTCGACGACGCCATCAACTCTGGTGGTTGGATCCATTAGGCTTGATGAAAATGATCTCAACGAAGCCCCTACCTGCTGCAGCGAATGTCGGCGGCGTAGATCTGGGGTCAATTGACGACGATAACACTGTCTACCTCGGCCCATCGCTCATCGGCCAAGCCAACATCGACGATCTCTACCGCAGGGGGACCCTTTCGAAGGGCTTTGCTCGGGCGCCCGGCGAGGACATTGTCCTAGTGCCGCACGATGACGAGACGATTATCTTCGCCACCTACTTCAACGCCGGGCTCCGGTTCCCTTGTTGCGACCTGCTCCTGAAGGTGCTCGCCCTATTCAAGCTGGAGCTACCGCAACTGAGCCCAAGCGCTTTCGTCTGCGTTGCCATCTTCGAATGGACGGCCTGGACTCAGGAGTTTGAGCCGACGACCGACCTCTTCGCCTTCGTTCACCAGACCGTCCTCTACTGCAAGACGGTGGTGATGCCGGTGGGGGCAAAGAAGAGCATATTCAACAACGTGAACTTTATCACGCAGCCCAACTAGGCCGATCTATGGCCCGTTCCCGCCTCTATGCCGAAGTGGGAGAAGTCGTGGACGAGGCGGTGGTTCTATCAGAAGATATCTTATGCCGCCTGTGGATGTTTTGTATCGGCAATAATAATGTGGGGCTACTCGTGAGACCTAAACTTGATGGATTGCAAAGGAACACAAAACAATTTATCCTGGTTCAGGCCCTCAAGGTGAGGTAATACCCTACTTCCAGCTGTTGTGTATTGCCTTTGAGGTTTCTCTGGTGACATTCTGTTTTGCCCCGGGGGCTCCTTGCCTCTCCTTATATACTGAGGAGGCAAGGTTATAAGGTAGGAATTCTAGTCAGATTTTACCAAGGGATTTCTTTCTAGGAATACAACATACCCGACTAGGACTATAACCCTTTCCTTATCATACAAGGTAATATACCTTGAGTCCTGTTGCATCCCCAATTATAGGATTGGGCCTATCCTCTGTCCGAGTGGCCAGAAAGCCTCCCATGAAGTACCCGGGGCCCATGGCCTCCACACCGCCGACTCCTGCGAGTTCAGGGCCCTCTGGTCATCGTTGAGCGTGGCCAACTTTGACGCCCGCCCGAAGGTCTCTTTGACCGGCCGCCACCAGCTCCTTTGAGCCATCACGAGCCTCCTTAGCGTTCGGGACCTCATCGAGGAGTACCTGATGATGGGCGTCAACCCATTGGCGCGGTTGTGGAACATCACCATCGCCGTTCCCGACGAACGCCTTGGTAGGTTCCCATCAACTTCTTTCACCTCTTCGCTCGCCTACCGAATTCAATTCGACCTATTTTGATTCAGGTAACTTTGTGCGGTTTGCAGTTGTCTCCTTGGTCGAAGCGGAGAGGTTGGCGAAGCGCCTTGTCGAGGACATGACTTCGAAGGAGTATGGGGAGATCATGAAATTCCTGAAGGCGGCACGGTGAACCATGTGTGCATGAGGTTTCGCCAGGAAGTTCCCCCGTGTGAGAACCCCGTCCAGCCCCAGTGCAATGATGGCAGGGATGGTGTGGGGAAGAAGAGGAAGAAGACCACCGGTGATGCTGCGGGCCCCAGTTGCATGGCGCCAAAGATGGTCTAGCTCCTTCGAGCCATACACCCTTCGTCGCCGCCATTGATGAAGACAATGAGGACGGCGCCGGAGGGGGGGGACACTGATCTCAGCGCCGTGGGGCGGACTCCCAACCCTGATGTCGCGATGCCTGTCTGTGGCCGGGCTGCGACATGGCCTTCACCAGTTCATGGGTCTTCGGCGACTACTGCTCAGCCCAGGAGTGCAGGGAGGGCGGTCCACTTACAGTTCGCGCCGGTGCTTCTGGGCTCGGCTTTTAGCAACTTGGAATCATCTTCACCGGTGCACCAAAGACAGGCAGTGAAAAGGGCGAGGACGGAGTCCCCCCAGCCCGTCAAGGATGAGGACATTGTTGTGGACTACGACAGCGAGGACGCGGCGGAGGATGTGCCTACTGGAGGTCCGTCGGAGCCTGCCAACAATTAGCGGCCAAGGCGCTATGGAGGCGAGCGGGCAACCGACTGCAACGTTATCCGCCTCCGACAGCATCCTACCGGCACCAAACTTCACAGCCGAGGACTTCGCCTGCCACAACAAGCTTCACTCGTTTGTTGGTGGCCTCAGTTCACTGGCTTCGTCCTCGACTGTTCAGCTGGTTGTTGATGACCAGTTCAACCTCGACAAGGCGGGCTTGTCATCGCATGGTCTACTGACCAAGGTTAGCTTTTCCTACCTTTTTATTTATTTCTTTGACCCATCTTTTGGGCTTTTGATTTTGCTTTGCTTATCTCCCAACTTCGTGTATTTCAGGTACTCTCCTTGGTGGGGTGCTATGAGCGCATGGCGCATGCTCGCTTGGACGGCCTTAAGAGCCGCCAGCGGGAAGAGGCGTTGAAGGCCAAACGGCTGGCCCAGGAGCAAAGCATGTTGAAGAAGGCACTAAAGGATACCAAAAAATTCAAATGCTGCCCTAAAGGCCGAAGCCGATCAGCTTCGAGGCCGCCTCGCCGACCGTGAATCCGAGCTCAAGCGCCTTCACACAAAGCTGTCGGAGGCGAGGGGGTTCGAAGCCGGCACTCGGGCTTGGTCATCGACGCTAGCCGTATGCTGCGTGTGGCACTCACGAGGATGGGTGCCTTTCCTCCGCCGCTGCCCGAAGTTGACGCCCCCGCCAAAGCGTTTACGGAATGGTGTGTCGTCGCCGGGGGGGGAGGGGGGCGGTGGGTGCTGCCTCCAACATCTTCGGTGACTGCTGTGCCTGAACCGTGGGCTATGGCACTTTGTCCACACTCCATGTCGGCGGCTGCAACCACCTCCAAGACCTCCCCGTGATCTACGCCCACGATGTTGAAGACAACAACGTGTGGGAGAGCGGGGATGACGTTCGGCCTCACTACCGATCCTTCTAGAAAGGTTGGTGGGTGCCGAAGGGCAAGAAGATAGCTGTCGAGCACCTTCGCAATCAACTGAAGAAGCGAGGGGAGCATGAGGCAGCTGAGACGATGCCAGAAGGCAGCGGAGATGTGCCTGAGACCAAGGCACCGCCGCAGGTGTGACAGCCACCTTCGCCAAGTGTCGATGTTTTACACCGGCAATATGAATATGGGGCTACTCGGCGGATGGAAACTCGGTGGATTGCAAAGGAACACAGGGAGATTTTATACTGGTTTAGGCCTCGATGTGAGATAATACCCTACATCCAGTTGTGGTGGTATTCCTTTGAGGATGTATGGTGGTGATTCTGGTGAATCAACTCAACCTGCCCTCAGGGGGCGCCCTGCCTCCCCTTATATACTGGGGGACAGGGTTACAAGGTAGGAGTCCCAACCAGATTACGGCCAAAGGATCTCCTCTTAGAGATATAACGCACCCAACTAGGACTATGTTTTTCTTATCATACAAGGCAAAGTCTGCTAGGGATTACTATATCTCTAATTACAAGGCCATGTCTATCCTCTATCCGAGTGGCCCATATGCTTGTCATGAGGTACCCGGGGCCCATGGCACCCACGGTAGCCCCTGAGACTTTCATAGTTGAGTCACAGCTGATGCCGAGTGCTCATCCTCCACGGTGAAGTCTTCCCGAGTGCATTGCTCCCGAGTACTCTTTGTCCGAGTGCTTCTTCTCCCGAGTCCTGCTTCATGTCAGCTGGCAGCGAGGCGATGAAGGGCACCTATTAGGTGTAGCCCCTGACTTTGTGCTTAATTGTGAAACAATTAAACATAAAGTCAAAGATCTTTAACCTTGTAGTCCTTCCCGAGTAGTACACTACTGGTATATGAGACTCTTCAATATCATGTCAACCGGAATATGATTTATAGTCTTGCCGAGTAGCATGCCACTCGTATATGGGACTCTTCAGCTTCATGTCAGCTAGAAAAGGGGATTTATAGTCTTTCCCGGGTGGCGTCCCACTCGGGAGTTAGACTCCTCAGCGTCATGTCAGCTGGAAAAGATATTTATAGTCTCTCCCGGGTAGTGCACTACTCGGAAGTTAGACTCTTCAACGTCATGTCGGCTGGAATAATATTGCTCATGGCAACTGGTGGCCAAGCATGTAGGCCGAGTATCACTTTATGAAAATCAATTCATTGCGTGGTCAGGTGTACTCGAGAAAGATACCTGCATTCCCAATTTTAATGAAGACCAGCTTGTAATCCTTATAAGGATATATCCTCGATACCTATGGATAAGATAGATACCCAAACAGATGTGTTTAGCAATTAGGCCTTCATGAAGCATATCTGTTTACCTCATCGGTTCCTGTTGGTAGCATCAGCTCTGCGATTTTAACCCAGCCTGTGAGCGGCCCATATTGAGCATGCTACTGTAGAAACTCATATCTATTGGCTGCTACCAAATAAGCCGACCTGAACCGACTTACCCAGCATAGCTCTATAGAAGTAGCATCCATCGCATGTGTCGGAGGATGAAGCCTCGACGGCGGGAAGTCGGTAGACCCCCTTTTGAGATTCGGCCAGGGGAGTAGTTCTCAGGCAAGCCGGCGTTAGACGGATCAACGCTCGGGCAGGACAGAGGGGGCCCGAGCTGGAAGAGTGACGTCCGGACCGTCCGGAGCGGGACCGGACAGAAGGGTCCGGACCGTCCTGATTGGGTCCGGACCGTCTGGATCCTTGTGACCGCGCGGGAAAGATGATCAACGACACGCACAAGGGAGGCACGAGGATTTATACAGGTTCGGGCCGCCGGAGCGTAATACCCTACTCCTGTGTGTGTTTGGCTATGATGTGGATGAACGTGATATGGTGTTTACAAGGAGAACTTCGGGAGCTCGGAAGCTCACCGGGAACCCAGAGGTACTTAGACGCTGCTCTAGCCGCGGCCAGAGTCGAGGAAGGAGGAGGAGATCCGTCGGTTCAGTCTAAGGCTGGGGCTTGAGCTCCTTGCGTTCGTCTACGGCATGGATCCTCCCTTATAGGCGAGGGGAGTCCACAGTGCCCCGTACATAGAGAGAGAGGTTGCATGTCTTGTTGCACGCTCGTCGCCGCCTGCTGCGCCGCGCCGGAGAGACGTCCAGTCGCCCACGCCCGCTTGCTGTGCGGGAGGCACGCCGGGTCGCCCGGTCGCCCGCTGCGGGCGGCTGGTCTGGTCGGCTTCTTGCCGGGCGGCTGCGTACGGCTACAGCAGCGCACCCTGTTGAGAAGTGACGGTGCACGTCGTTGTGTCTCGGACTGTGCAGGGAGCGGGCCCATGGGGGGCCGTCTTGAGAATCCACGCACGTCCGACCGGGCGGCGGGGCGCGGCACGCCCCGTCGCCTGTCACCCAGGTTTGGGGGCGGTGCCCCCGGGCACGGGGAGGCGCACCCGGGGCCGGGGGCGACGCATCCGGGAGCGGAAGGAGGGGGCGCGCCCTGGGCCCGGATACCGTGCGGGAGACACGACCGGCACGGGGTGGCGCATCCGGGGCCGGGGGCAACGCATCCGGGCACGGGGAGGCGCGCCCTGGCCCCTGACACCGTGTGGGAGACATGGTCGCAGCCGGTCGTCAGTCGTGCAGGACGTGGCCCCGGGGAACTGACGTGGCGAAGACCCACGCGTCCCGGCGACTGTGGATACCCCAGTCCCGTTTCGCCGACAGTGGCCCCTGGCCCTGTTGCTCGGCCGGGAACAACTCCGGGAGGAATAGGGCCATGTCTTGAAGAAACAAGGGACGTGGGGCCCACCTGGTTTGCCGCTTGTTCGCCGGGTCCGATGTGGGCCGGAACCCGGGGCCCGGGATGAACGCAGCGGGTATGTTCCTCTTGTGGGTCGCCGCTGGCCTCGGAGCCACAGCCAGCGACCAGTGGATGACGGCTCGGAGCTACAGTGCGAGGCGCGGGCTCGTGCCCCGCCACCGAGGGTAGCAGGGGCACTCTCGGGTTCTTTGGAACCGGAGAGGTCGCTGTGGTCCGGACAGTCCGATCGAAGGGTGGACAGTCCGATCGCGGCGTCCAACTGGAGGGCGCCGCCAAGGTTGCCGCCGACGAGGCCTGCCGTGCTCGGTCCGAGATGGAGGTGCAGGAGAAGGAAACACCCTCCCGGGGAGAACGCGTCCGGGCCCAGGAGGCCGGGCTCGCGTCCCGGGGGTGAGAGTTCGCCGCGCGCGAGGAACTCGCGGCAATTCGGGAGGAAGTCGCGTGGTTCGCGAGGAGGCGCGGGACGGCCGTGGTCGAGTCCGTTGCCCGGAGGCAGGGTTCCTCAACTGCGGCGAGCATCTTCTGGAGCCGATGTCGACGAAGAGTTCGAGGAGCGGCCGGTTCCCTTCTGACGCCATCCGCGGCCGCCTTCGGGGCCCGGGGGCCCTCCATGCCCCCGAGCGCTGACCTTCTGGCGCCGCCCGGGGTTTGGTGCGAAGTACACCGGTGACCTCCCCTCGTGCGACGACATCTCCGGGCCTCGCTTGTGCTTGCGCTCCGGTTTTACCTGTCTTGTACAAAGAGAGGTATATGTATATGATTATGTCTATACTTTTCGTACCTTGGTTTATTGTGTTGTTCGGAGGTCGCTGGTGTTCGGAGCCTTGTGTCCGGGAACGCCGAGTGCCGGGCGTCGTCCGACAGCAAGATCCAGCAGCTGCGAGTAGCCGTTGGGCCTATGGCCCCTGTCCGGGCCCTGGCACCGCCGCCTGCCCCGGGAACTCGGTCCTCGGGGCAGCGAACGCGACGGTCGCCTGCCCCGGGACCCGGTTCCCCGGGGCGCGAGTCTTGTGGAGCGGCAAGGCCCGCAGGTTCGGCCCCTGTCCGTCTTCGGGATCCGGGGGTCCTTCGTGCCCCCGGGCACCGTTGGCCTAGGGGGCACAGCGATGCCGCGACAACAGGCTCTACATGATGAACCGTGAGAGCACTTGGCTTGTTTCCCTGTCCATTCCATGCTGCGAGCTGTTGCGTCTACCACCTCCTAGGGGCCTCTTCGTGGTCGCGTCCGAGCGGTGGAAAGGATTGCGCATAAGGAATCTACCCCCTAGCAGCGGAAAAAACCGAGCCCGAAGCCAACCAGAGCGGGGCACCGCAAGCCGGGGCTTAGACGATGTCCGGGGTTTAGCAGATGGGATACGGTAGCTCGCTGGTAGGGAATAGATGCTTAGGCGCAAAACCCAGCCACCGCACGGGCGCGACCCGATTATGCCCGGGGGAGATCGCCATGATCGCGACGCAAAGAAAGGATAAGGGCACGAGCCGGGAACGATAATAAAAGTATTACTATGGAAAGCGAATGCGCATCGGCCATCAGTGCTGAGGTTTAGAGGCACTTACAGGATGTGTTTCAGGTAGTATTTGTGATGCTTTCAGGCTTACCGAGCCCGGTGGGAAGTTCCGATCACCAGGGAGGGGCCTTCCCACGGGGGGAAGATTTCATTCCGACCCGTAAGAAGATACGGCGGAGATTCGAACCCCAAACCTGAAGCGATCGGGCCCGAACCTGACGCCAAGGATAGCGCTTGAGGCCTAGCTGGTAACGAGCGACGCGGAGCGGAGCGCGCCACCTTCGTCCCTCGAGGAGGTCGAGGTTGTCGAGCTTCCTATTGTCGTGGTTGATGTTTGTCGATGTAGGGCTGTGCCCGAGAGCCGAAGAAGATCTGGCGACAGAATGGCTTCGGCCCGGTACACCAGGAAGAAACTATGTCTCCCCGGGCGCCCGGCTTGGGGGATATGAATCGTCCCCAGGACCGCCGGGGAAAGATCTACTCTACACATGGTGAACTGTGAGAGCATCCGGTCCGTTCCCTTGTCCATCCCATGCTACGCAACACATGGAAAACGATGAAGGGAACGAGACCGGGAAGGACATTAAAAACATTGCTAATGTAAAGTGTATATACATGGGGCCCAGGCCAGTGCTGAGTTTCCGGAGAAGTCCAGCGCTGGCCCGGGTTTACCCAACTTATAGGATGTTTGTACAGATGGGTCTGTGGAGATGCTTGTTGTGCCCGGGGATGGGGCTCGGACTCGCTTCCCTCGCGAGCCCGAGTCCGGCATGTGCTCAGGACCTGGGCCCCGGCCATCATGCGGAGGATAAGTGTCTGGGACCCTGGGGTCCCGGACTGGAATATTTTTTTGATATAAGCCGGGTTCCGGAGGCCCGGGCTTGAAATATGGAATGTGAGACGGCCATCCGGATGCATTCTCGCCGGGGCGGTGCTGTCCGGGCTCCGCGCCCTACTCCGGGTGTCGCGTTCCTAGGCTTGCACTCGCCTTGGCGAGGCCGCCCTGGTTCGGCTCCTCGGTGTCGGGCCCGGGGCACGGATTCGGGAACCCGTGCCTCGGCTCAAATATGTGCCCGGGACCCAGGGAGCCCCGGATTGAAATGCGACTTGATATGTATTGTTGCCATGTGCCCGGGCACGGAGGCCTGGGTAAGGACATGGACCACGTCGGGACGACTTCCCCGGAGCCGTCCTTGCCGAGACAATGATGTCCGGGTACTCGCGCCCTGTCGAAGCTATTCTGGATCAGGAGCGGGATTCGGACCGTCCGCCTAAGGGCCGGACGGTCCGAGTCGCTACAACCGGACCGTCTGTCGACGGTTCGGACCGTCCGAGTTGCTTCGAGCGTGCTTGGCCCGCTACTGGTTCTGCCGGGACTCGGGCTTAGCTCCCTCGGACTCAGGTCCCTTCAGCGGGAGCGAGCTCTCCGTGGCCGGACTGGGGGGAGATATGCGCCCGGGACCCAAGGGCTCCGACCGGGGCTAGAGCTGCGCCCGGGAGCTAAGCTCCGACCGGGGCTAAGTACGCCCCCGGGAGTTAAGCTCGGACCGAGGCAAGACATGCGCCCGGGAGCTAGGGGCTCCGACTGGGGCAAGACATGCGCCCGGGAGCCAGGCTCCGACCAGGGCAAGACATGCGCCCGGGAGCTAAGCTCCGACCGGGGCTAAGTACGCCCCCGGGAGTTAAGCTCGGACCGGGGCAAGACATGCGCCCGGGAGCTAGGGGCTCCAACCGGGGCAAGACATGCGCCGGGAGCCAGGCTCCGACCGGGGCTATTTACGAGCGCGGGAGCCAGGGGCTCCTACCGCACGGGCTCAGGTCCCTTGAGATGGAGTGAACTCTTGACTCCGGGAGAAGATCCTCGACCGGGAGCGGCCTGCCCGGACTCGCGCTCGACAGGGCGGCGTGGTCCGGACTATCACACCGGGACTCGGAGGCCTCGGGCTGAGTCGGGACGAACCGCCCGGTCTCGACATCGCGTCCGACGGAGTCCGGGTAGTCGTACCCTATGTGTGTCCTGGACCCGGAGGCCCCGGACTGGGTCGGGACGATCCGCCCGGACTCGTCATCGCGTCCGATGGAGTCCGGGCAGTCGTACCCTAAGGCAAAGGAATGGGGAAGACTTCTTCTGATAAAGGAGGGGAGATTTTCATTAAGCCAAAAGCCGACCAACGGACCAGAACCGATACAGTCGACGCTTCCCGGGAGCCAGGCTCCGACCGAGGCTAGATACGCACCCGGGAGCCAAGGGCTTCGACCGGGGCTTGATACGCACCCGGGAACATAGCTCCGACCGGGGGTAGATGCGCACTCGGGAGCCGGGCTCCGACCGAGGCTAGGTACGCACCCGGGAACATAGCTCCGACCGGGGGTAGATGCGCACTCGGGAGCCGGGCTCCGACCGAGGCTAGGTACGCACCCGGGAGCATAGCTCCGACCGGGGGTAGATGCGCACTCGGGAGCCGGGCTCCGACCGAGGCTAGGTACGCACCCGGGAGCATAGCTCCGACCGGGGGTAGATGCGCACTCGGGAGACAGGCTCCGACCAAGGCTATTTATGAGCCCGGGAGCCAGGGGCTCCTACCGCACGGGCTTAGGTCCCTCGGGAGGGAGCGAGCTCGCGCCCGCTACTGCTCCTGCCGGGACTTCTTGACGCGCTCGGCCAACTTGTGGACGGCGCGGCATTCCACGAGGTCGTGCGAATCCGTCTCGTGGACGGCGCACCACCTCCGGGCTACGGCCGGCTCGAGGCTCTCGGCCATCCGCTGGATGGCACGACACTCCGTGATGTCGTGCCGGTCCGTCTGGTGGAGAGGGCACCACTTCTGGGCCATTGCCGGCGGGGGCGGCGTGCGCGCGGCCCTTTGCCGCTTGCTGCCGCCATTGCCGCCGCGGGCAACATCGCTCCGGGGGCTGCCCGTAGCCGCCACGGCGTAGCTCTCGGCGGCCGCCTTGGCCTTCTGGCGCTTCCTCCTGTTCCGCCGTAGCACGGAACGTGAAAGCTTACCTTCCTCTTCAGGACCCGGGTCGGGGACCCCAGGACTTGCGGCGGCGTTCGCGCGCCGCTCACGCTGCCGCTCGATCGCGGTCCGGGCGTCCTCCTGAGCCTGCGTCCGGTGCAGCCAGTCGCGGAGGTCGCCGTGACCGTTGTCGGAGTTCCGCGGACAATGGCCTTCCGCCATGGAGTGCGTCGGTGTTGGAGTCGCCGACGTACCACCTGAAAAGGAAACCCCCCCTACCTGGCGCGCCAGCTGTTGGAGGATGAAGCCTCGACGGCGGGAAGTCGGTAGACCCCCTTTTGAGATTCAGCCAGGGGAGTAGTTCTCAGGCAAGCCGGCGTTAGACGGATCAACGCTCGGGCAGGACAGAGGGGGCCCGAGCTGGAAGAGTGACGTCCGGACCGTCCGGAGCGGGACCGGACCGTCCGAAGCGCGATAGGACAGAAGGGTCCGGACCGTCCTGATTGGGTCCGGACCGTCCAGATCCTTGTGACCGCGTGGGAAAGATGATCAACGACACGCACAAGGGAGGCACGAGGATTTATACAGGTTCGGGCCGCCGGAGCGTAATACCCTACTCCTGTGTGTGTTTGGCTATGATGTGGATGAACGTGATATGGTGTTTACAAGGAGAACTTGGGGAGCTCGGAAGCTCACCGGGAACCCAGAGGTACTTAGACGCTGCTCTAGCCGCGGCCAGAGTCGAGGAAGGAGGAGGAGATCCGTCGGTTCAGTCTAAGGCTGGGGCTTGAGCTCCTTGCGTTCGTCTACGGCATGGATCCTCCCTTATAGGCGAGGGGAGTCCACAGTGCCCCGTACATAGAGAGAGAGGTTGCATGTCTTGTTGCACGCTCGTCGCCGCCTGCTGCGCCGCGCCAGAGAGACGTCCAGTCGCCCACGCCCGCTTGCTGTGCGGGAGGCACGCCGGGTCGCCCGGTCGCCCGCTGCGGGCGGCTGGTCTGGTCGGCTTCTTGCCGGGCGGCTGCGTACGGCTACAGCAGCGCACCCTGTTGAGAAGTGACGGTGCACGTCGCTGTGTCTCGGACTGTGCAGGGAGCAGGCCCACGGGGGGCCGTCTTGAGAATCCACGCGCGTCCGACCGGGCGGCGGGGCGCGGCACGCCCCGTCGCCTGTCACCCAGGTCTGGGGGCGGTGCCCCGGGCACGGGGAGGCGCACCCGGGGCCGGGGGCGACACATCCGGGCGCGGAAGGAGGGGGCGCGCCCTGGGCCCGGATACCGTGCGGGAGACACGACCGGCACGGGGTGGCGCATCCGGGGCCGGGGGCAACGCATCCGGGCACGGGGAGGCGCGCCCTGGCCCCTGACACCGTGCGGGAGACACGGTCGCAGCCGGTCGTCAGTCGTGCAGGACGTGGCCCCGGGGAACTGACGTGGCCGAAGACCCACGCGTCCCCGGCGACTGTGGATACCCCCAGTCCCATTTCGCCGACAGCATGTCAGGATGAGTACTCCAGCATTGGTAATTGCAATCAGCCAGAAGAATTCTTGTCTGCAAGCCTTTCCGACTTATGTTCTGGATGCAGCCTGTTTACCACAGGTGCCTGAGTAGGTATGTTGCAGAATCTGCTTGCCCTCCTCAGGTGTGACGCGGTACATGAGAACTCCGAATGCGCTTTGATGACGTAAGTCTTCTCTGACTTGGGTAAAGCCGAATAAGGTACCCGAACCTTGCGTTAACATAGGGTTCGGCTGGCGACCCTCATGGGGCGTACCATATTCAACAGAGCCATAGCCAAATAAGGTACCCGAACCTTGCATTAGCATAGGATTCAGCTAGCGACCCTTATGGGGCGTACCCGATCTGACAGAGTTGTGACCAAATAAGGTACCCGAACCTAGCATTAGCATAGGATTTAGCTGGCGACCCTCATGGGGCGTACCCTACTTAGCCGAGTTGCGACCGAATAAGGTACCCGAACCTAGCGTTAGCGTAGGATTCGGCTGGCGACCCTCATGGGGCGTACCTCACCTAGTCGAGTAGTATACGACCCCCAACTAGTGCCGGAGGTCGGTTGTCAGCTCACTTGGAGCGTAGCCAGGGAAGATGACGTCCCGACTGGCTCAAGTACTCGGTCAGTAGCCCTCATGGAGCATTCCGAGTGGTTCTTGGCAGACTTGTCCAGCCAATTCCGAGTGATTCTTGGCAGACTTGTCCAACCCCCGAGCGTAGGAGATAGGCTCGCAGCCCTGAGTTCCTGTTACGTGTATCCGGAGCTGGCCCTGCACTATAAACATATCGGATGAGTAGCATCTAATGATGAAAACAATCACCCGAATAAAATGTATTTTACAATATATGTAAATATGAGTTCTTCCTCTTATTGATATTAATTGCTCCGAGTAGTTGACCCCTTACGTTTAAGCACTCTGCTCGACTAATCATAGCCCCCGAGCATCGGGAGTTGGCTCATGGCTCTTTCCCAGACACGCGTTTTGGGTGACTTGAGTTCGTCTTTCATGGAGCAAAGTTTCACGGATCAGGATTTATGCTACTCGAATACTTTTGCAATCATTAAGAGAAAAAACAGAAAAAAGTGCAGCTTGTACACCTATTAGGTGTAAGCGGCTGCGGCATTGGCGAGGCCAAGTGAAGAAATATTTATCAGGAAGCGACTTAGCTGTTCGGTATGTTGGAGTGGGGATGCCATCCATGCGTTTGGGCTTTTGAGCCCCCGAGCATATCACTTGTTGTTCTGATAATCTTCAGTTGTTGAAGGTCGAAGATGGTTGTGACCGACTGCCACAATGAAGCCGTCTGACTTGCGTTTGCAACTCCCAACTTTAGTCGGGACCGCGTCGTCGGTGCCCTCCCGCTTCTTTTGTCAGGGTGCCTTCTTGTCATCGAGGGCCTTAGCAACAGCGTCGGCTGAGTCGGCGTACTTGTTCGCCATGTCGAATAAAGCCTTGACAGAGTTGGGAGGCTTCCGAGTGAATTTGGCGATGAACAAGGTGTCTTTGACTCCTTTTCGAAAGGCGACGATGACGACCTCGTCCTTGATCTTCGGGATTGAATTTTTCTTTTCAGAGAACCTCTTGATGAAGTCACGAAGAGACTCGTTCTTCCTTTGATGCAACTGATATAAGTCGTACTAGGAAGATGGCCTCTCGTATGTTCCATAGAAGTTGGCGATGAAGCGTTCCCGGAGTTTTCTCCAGGAGCCGATTGATTGCTTGGGAAGTCTCATTAGCCATGTCCTCACCAAGTCGGCTAAAGCAACTGGGAGGTAGTTAGCCATGACTTTGTGATTTCCTCCAGCTGCTCGGATTTCCAGAGTGTAGACCATGAGCCAAGACTCGGGATTGGTCTTGCTGTCATATTTTTTGATGCCTGTAGGCTTGAAACCCGACAGCCAGTCGACCTGTTGTAGCTCTTGGGTGAAGGCCGGTACTCCTTCCTCTTTATGAGGGCTTCGGCTCCGCCTACGACGGCAAAACCGCTCGTGGTGGAGGCCGATGCGCTCGTTCTCGTCTTCCGATCGGCGTTGCTCGTCTTCCTCTCGTTCATGGCACCAAGCGTTGATGTCCTGGCGAAGGTCACGCCGTAGTTGGCCTCGGAGATCTTGATTGTCCCGATGGTCGCTTCGACGTTGCTGGTTGTTGTTGGGGTTGCCGAGTGACTTTGGCGTGACTCCGTGTGCTGCCGACTAGAGCCAACCGCTCGGCGTCGCTTTGAGGTGGACGAGACTGCCGTTGGGGATGCCGACTGGTTGCTCGGTTTGAGGGTATCGCCCAACTATTGGTGCTGCTGACATGCAACAGCGATAAGCATGGCTTTTATCCTTACGATCGTCGGAGTGGCCTAGTGATCAAGCCTGAACTGGAGTGTATCCAGTAGAATTGCAGCGGCCACGATGTTCCGTTGAGGAGTAATGAAGACGTCATGGTCGCTGACTTGGGTTTGGAGGATTTGTTGCTGGGCGGTTCGCCCAGCCCTGCGTAGATCGTTGTTGCGGGCGTGCAGGCGTCTTGCTTCTTCCTCCTGTTGTTCTCGCAATCGGCAGGCCTCCTCTTCTTGTTGCTCGTGTAGTCGGCGTGATTCCTGAGTAGGAGTAGAGCCTTTGGTTGCCAAGAAGATTTCTTGTGGCTGAGAGAAGCTTGCTGAGCTAATGTCCGACTTAGAGTTGGAGTCCGACTGAGAGTCGGAATCCGACTGAGAGTCGAAGTCGAAATAATTGATGGGGGTGATTATAACTCCGACCTCCCTAGATCCGATCTCGAGCGGCTCTGGGCCGTATCCGAGTCAAACTCCAGAGGACCGGGTTTGCCGCGTCGGATATTGTTTGAAGATATCCACGGCGTTGCCGAGTCCGAACGGGAGATGGACGATCTCCTCCTTCCTTAGCCCAATCTTGGCCGGCTCAAGACCAAGTCCGAGTCGAACACTGAAAGGAAGAGTTGTCCCAAGACCCATGCAAGTGGAAGATTGCCGCAGCAAGTCGATGATGGTCGCTGCAACATCGTGTGGACCGACTAGCACTGAGTCGGCTGATTCCTCAGCTGGTTGGATCTAGTCTTCGTCGGCCAAGGTGAGATTGCCGAACATGTTGGCGATGAAGTCGAGGCTTCCGAATGAGATTGTATCTCCAGGGGAGAATTTGCCACCGTCGACTCCGGTTACTGGATCCATCGAGCTTGTAGATGTAGATCTCGCCAAAGCCCCTACCTGGCGTGCCAACTGTCGATGTTTTACACCGGCAATATGAATATAGGGCTACTCGGCGGATGGAAACTCGATGGATTGCAAAGGAACACAGGGAGATTTTATACTAGTTCAGGCCCTCGATGTGAGGTAATACCCTACGTCTAGTTGTGGTGGTATTCCTTTGAGGATGTATGGTGGTGATTCTGGTGAACCAACTCAACCTGCCCTCAAGAGGCGCCCTGCCTCCCCTTATATACTTGGGGACAGGGTTACAAGGTAGAAGTCCCAACCAGATTACGGCCAAGAGATCTCCTCTTAGAGATATAACGCACCCAACTAGGACTGTGTTTTTCTTATCATACAAGGCAAAGTTTGCTAGGGATTACTATATCTCTAATTACAAGGCCAGGCCTATCCTCTATCCGAGTGGCCCATATGCTTGTCATGAGGTACCCGGGGCCCATGGCACCCACACCAGGCTATACATTTCTTTTTGATAGCTTAGGATAGTTAGTTCTGCTGAAGATCGGCATTTTGTAAATTTGCTTATGTAAGGCCTTCGGCCCCACTTTTACTTATGAATGAAAGTATCTTTTCGCACATATCAGGCTTCGCTCAATCGAAAGTTTTGTTTTCCCCGCTTTGACTATCTGCGGCCGGCGGTAAACTTTAAGTTTGTTGCTTCTCAGCCACCTGGGAAGATGAGGTACCTTGGTCCCAAAGACTGTGTTTCGGCCATAGTGATCAACGGCCGGAGCTACGCCCTGTGCTCCGTGGCGAAGTGGTTGCGAAAAAACCCTGGGCACAACATGTCCGACTTCGACCAGGACTACCAGCTTCACCGTGGTGATATGGTAGAGTTCTAGCGAAATTTTCAAATGTTGACCCATCAACAGTAGATTCGGGATAGGCGGTACGCATTCGTCCCCGCTGACTCTCTAGCCTGCGAGGTCCTCGTTGTCGTTCTGGATAGCGATGATTCGGTCAAGGGCGAAGCGCCTGTTCGTGATTCTCCTGTCATCGACATCAATAGCGATGACTCGACTTCGAGCGATGGAGAGGCTTTGGGCGACTACATTTTTCGGCTGAGATTTTCTACTCCTAGTCCTTCTAGGAGCTTAGTTAGCCCTGTAGATTACAGTTCGCCCGATAGTGAGGCATCGTCCTCTTTGGGATAGACTTATTGTAACATTTCTATGTAATTCAATGAGTTGTGTAAAGCTTGTAATTTGAGATATTTTCGGAATAAAATCCCTTCGCATAATTCTTTTGCCATTCTCGTTGTCTTCGACATTATATGGCTTCGAGAATCATAGAGTTAATGTTTGGCCGATATCCGATGAGTTCGAACTCATGCCGATATCTCGTAGCTTTTGATGCCAAGCGATGCTTCGGCCGCTCGCCGTCCTTTACTTTCAACAGATAGCGCTTAGCTAGTACTTAGCGCTTGTTGGTGGGTTGGCCTTCGTGATTCGTTTTGTTTTTGTGTTATGCGTTCGTTGTGCTTTTATGCGGCCGAGCGATACTTCGGCCGCTTGTTGTCCCCAACCTTCGACATATGGCACGAAGTTATTACTTGGTGCTTGTCCGATGGGTTGGTTTTCACACTATGCATTCGTAGCATTTTTCTACGGCCGAGCGATACTTCGGCAGCTTGCTGTCCCCTACCTTCGACAGATAGCGTCAAGTTATTACTTGGCGCTTGACCGGTAGATTATTTTTCGCACTGTGCATTTGGACGACGCTAGGCAATTTCAGCGTTTGATCGAGCGATGCTTCGATCTTTTTGCTTCCCCCGTTCGACAGTGTGCTGATCAAGCGTTGTCCTTTCGGGTCATTTGCGACAAATGCAAAGACACAGGGAGTTTTATACTGGTTCAGGCCTCCATTGTGGATAATAACCCTACTCCAGTTTTTTTCACATGCTCTTTACATGTAGTAACGCTTCAGAAAAGCGAAGTTCCATGTGTGTTCTAGCTCTTCGCCCTCCATGGTCACTAGTTTGTAAGCCCCTTCATGCGACTTGCGAGCTACGAGGTATGGTCCCTCCCATTTTGACTCGAGCTTGCCTACCGCCACAAGGTTACTTTTCTTCTTCAGCACTATGTGCCCTGGCAATATCTCCTTCGGCCGTACTTGTTGTACAGCTCTTCGGTCAAGGCGGAGTATTTTGCCATGTTTTGCAGCACCTCGACCCACACCCCTTCGAGCTGTTCCAAGGTGGCTTTTCACCTCGTCTCCGAACATTGTGACTCAAGGCGAGTTTGCCCCCAGCTAGCTCAAGGTCATGGCTTCTTCGCCGTATACGAGCATGAACAGGCTGAACTTTGTTGGCCATGTCGGGGTGGTGCGAAGCGCCTAGAGCACCGATGTGAGTTCCTCGGGCCATCTTCCTTTTGGCGCTTCATCCAGTCTTTTCTTGAGGGCTTCAAGGATCTTGCCATTTGCCCTTTTGGCTGCCCCATTCGACTGTGGGTGTGCGACGGACGCGAAGCTGATTCGCATAATTAGCCCCTCGCTCATCTCCTTGAACTTTATCGAGTCGAACTGTTTCCCGTTATTGGTGACTAACTCTCTTGGGACGCCGAAGCGGAAAATGATGCTTTTCCATACGAAGCGTTGGACCACTGCCGAGGTTATACTGGCCAATGGCTCGGCTTCAATCCAGCGCAAGAAGTATTCCACCGCCACAATGGCAAACTTGTAGGTGTTTCGGGCTGTGGGAAATGGTCCTATGATATCCAACCCCCATCTGGCAAAGGGCCATAACGGGGGCAGCGGTTGTAGCTTGTACTGCGATGTGTTCTGTGACTTGCCATGCTTTTGGCATGCTTGGTACTTCTTGATACGCTCTTCGCACCTCCGCAGGATCGTGGGCCAATATGGTCCCTAGCGAAGTATCTTGGCTGCCACTGCTCATGGCTCCTAATTCGCGCCGCATTGGCCTTCGTGTACCTCCTTGATCATCTCTTCCCCCTCGGCTTCGGAGATGCAGCGAAGGAGCGGTTCCAGGATTCCGCTTTTGTACGATTGCCCACTAACGATCTTGTACTGCCACACTCTCGCCTGCAGCTGTTTCGCCTCAGCTTCGTCGTCGGGGAGCTTTCCTTTGGAAAGGAACTGCACAAATGGTGTTCGCCAGTCTTGTACACCATGGTTGATGTGCATCACTTGCTGCGAATCCTCTTCGTGCTTCGCACTTGGCATGTAAATCACTTCAAAAAGGACCCTACGCTGGAATGGACCTCTGGTGCCTGCTGCCTTCGCCAGCATGTCAGCCTGCTCGTTTTCTCCTCTAGGGAGATGTTGCACAGTGATGACGGCGAAGGCCTTCTCCATGGCTCTTATGGCATCCAAGTACTTCGCCATTCCCCCGTCCTTGGCTTCTAAGATCTTATTGATGTGGCCCACGACCAGCTTGGAGTCTGTCTTGACTACCAATCGCCAGGCCCCCAATGCCTTCACCTTTCGTAGCTCAAGGAGGACTGCTTCGTACTTTGTCGTGTTGTTGGTGGTGGGGAACTATAGCCTCGCTGCGTAGCGGATGATTGTTCCCACAGGCGAAGGATCGCGGCTGTGCCGGCTCTGGCGTGCGACCACGAGCTATCGGAGAACATTGACCAACAATCCTCGTTCACCGGCAGGACTACTTTGTCAGCTGCGAAGTCCACTCAGCGACAAAAGTCGGCAAGAACCTGCGACTTTATCACTGTTCGGGCCATGTAATGTAGGTCGAAGGGGGCCAACTCTGCAGCCCAATTGCCTAGGTGGCCTGTGACTTCCTTGTTCCGAAGTACCTCTCCGATGGGGTACTGTGATGGCACAGTTATCTTGTGTGCTTGGAAATAGTGCCGGAGCTTGCGGGAAGCCATGACGAGGGCGTATGACAGCTTCCTGATTTCCAAGTATCTGAGCTTTGCTCCTTGCAGTGCATTGGATAAGAAGTATACGGGTGTCTGTCTGCCTTCGCCTTCATGTACTAGGGCCACGCTCACTGCTATAGGCTAGGCCGCTAGGTACATCAGCACTTTGGCACTTTCCTTTGGGCTTGTCAACCTTGGTACATCCTGGAGGTAGGCCTTGAGGGACTCGAATGCCGTCTGGCATTCGTCCGTCCACTTGAACTTGCTTGCTTCTCGCAAAGTATTGAAAAATGGCAACGCCTTCTCCACCGATTTCGCCAAGAAACAGCTGAGGGCTATGATGCGGTGTAACACCCTGCCCTCCAGAACCGCGCAGCCCAGCCCATTCGACGGGCGGGCCCACTTACACATAGCACCCCACTTACACTTTCGTCATCGCTTCGTGTCAAAGGGTTAACCCAGAAGTGCTATGGTTGGAGGGACAAGGCCTTATAAGTTGGTTCAACTCTTGCTCCACTAGCAAGGTGGTACTAATCAAGTGCACACAACACTCATGGGCCATATGGGCCATATCCTAATTGGGCCAGGATGTCACACACACCCCCCTCAAAGGACCTGGCGTCCCCGCCAGTCCAACTTACCCGTATAGCCACACAGGCATATAGGCAAATGTCCAGGAACGCACCCCCTCTTAGCGCACGTCCGTACGTCCAGTGCCGGCGCCATATGCCATGCCATGTGCCTCATATAGAGCCCACATGCGTCACATGCCCGCACACTGACCCGTACGCGCAACCACGAGGGTCGGCTCTGATACCATTTGTAACGGCCTGCCCTCCAGAACCGCGCAGCCCAGCCCATTCGACGGGCGGGCCCACTTACACATAGCACCCCACTTACACTTTCGTCCTCGCTTCGTGTAAAAGGGTTAACCCAGAAGTGCTATGGTTGGAGGGACAAGGCCTTATAAGTTGGTTCAACTCTTGCTCCACTAGCAAGGTGGTACTAATCAAGTGCACACAACACTCATGGGCCATATGGGCCATATCCTAATTGGGCCAGGATGTCACATGCGGCCCGTCAGCCTCTGCACTTCGCGTGCACCTTTTGGCAGCTGCATCTGCTAGATGGCTTCGATTTTTTCATGGTTTGCCTCAATCCCCCTCTCGGACACTAAGAACCCCAGCAGCTTGCCAGCGCGAACGCTGAAGACGCATTTCTCCAGATTTAGCTTGACCTTTGCCTTGTGCAGGTTATCGAACGTCTCTTGCAGATTGGTGACGTGGTCAGTTGCTTTCCTCCTCTTGACGACTATGTCATCTACATACACCTCAATGTTCCTACCAATTTGCACCTCCAGCACCTTGTACACCAAACGGGCGAAGGTAGCTCCAGCGTTCTTCAGGCCGAAGGGCATGCAGATGTAGCAGTATGAGCCGAAAGGGGTGATGACAGAGGTCTTTTCTTGGTCCACTTCGGCGATGAAGACCTGGTGATATCCCGAATTGCCATCCAGGAAGCTCATCAGTTCACAGCTAGTGGTCGAGTCGACCAGCTGGTCAATTCATGGGAGTAGAAAACGTCCTTCGGGCATGCTTTGTTGAGGTCTGTGAAGTCGACGTACATTCTCCACTTGCCATTCGACTTCTTGACCAGCACTAGGTTTGCCAGCCATTCTGGGTGCTCCACCACGTGAACGATGTGCACCTGGATCAATTTACTGACTTCTGCCTTCGCCGCATCCTAGCGTTCAATCTACATCTTATGCAATTTTTGCTTCCGTGGCCTGACAGCAGGCTTGACAGCGAGGTGGTTGTCGATGTTTTACACCGGCAATATAACTATAGGGCTACTCGGCAAGGGGAAACTCGGTGGACTGCAAAGGAACACAAGGAGATTTTATACTGGTTCAGGCCCTCGATGTGAGGTAATACCCTACGTCTAGTTGTGGTGGTATTCTTTTGAGGATGTGTGTCAATCAATGATCTTCTGCCCTCATGGGGTGCCCTGCCTCCCCTTATATACTGGGTGGACAGGGGTATAAGATAGGAATCCCAGCCGGATACAGCCAAGGGATTTCCTTCTTAGAGATACATCTTACCCGGCTAAGACTGTATATTCCTTTCTATACAAGGCAAAATCTACCGAGTGCTATTATATCTCTAATTACAAGTCTTGGCCCATCCTCTATCCGAGTGGCCCATATGCTTGTGATTGTTAGTGATATGCCCTAGAGGCAACATGGAGATGTTATATATATCACATGCTATGTTTATAATGTATTGATTTGTTCCTTGAAATAGACATTATCATTGTTGATCAATGAGTATGTGACTTATTCATGAGACTCTTAATGTCAAATATTGCTATTTCTAAATGATCCCTGATCATATATCATATGAGGAACAAATATGATTGTAATATCAGCATATGTATTGATTGATGATCATGTCTCATGGATCATGGTATGGAGATACCAAATCGATAATCATGAACATATGTTAGTGAACATATGTTGGATAGACCTCGCCATGAATACTGCAGAGATTTCATGTGGTCATCAGTTAGTCTCAATACTGTTTATGTAGAGTCCTTAGACTTGATCATCATGGTTCTCAACATGACGTAGTAGGCTTTTTGGGACTACTAAACACTACTCCGTAACTGGGTAGTCATAAAATGGGATCTTCGGGTTTTGCTATGAAACATGTAGTGGATATTAGAATGATCAGATAGAATTTGCCCCTCCTTATGGGAGAGATATCTCTGGGCCCCTCGATGTAATGGATTATGGAAGGCATGGCCATGTTACGATGATTGAGGTGTCAATCACAGTTTGTAATCCATCACAGGATCGAGAGAGTGATTGAGCTATTAAGAGATGACACAAGTCTCGCCTTGAGCTCATCGATATCGTGAGGCAAAGGGATTTGTACATAAGACATTACAGGTTCAGCCGATATGATCTTTACGTATATCTTGGGGCTAATATGCCTTGCTAGAGGCCGCTATTAACAGGTGACCAGAAAGGCGTGGTCTGGTCGCGACAAAATATACCGTGAAACCTACAGGGTCGCACCACTTAATGGGTTTGGAACACTTATCGAATGTGTATTCGAATATGGGCTCGATTCGGATAGAGATCCGAGTAGACTCTTACTGGGCCTCGGTCCACGAGCCTGAGTAAGGAGGTCTATATATAGGGAGGCGAGGGGCTGAGGAGTTCAAGTGTGTTTTGTTAGCCTCGAGCAAAACCCTAGCCGCCACCTTCCGAAGCCAAACCCTAGTCGCTCACGAGTGCTTAGTACACTCCGCGGCGATCGGCGTTCCCAGCCCCCGGACGTGTGGATACCCGTAGAGGCGCTGCTCGTTGCGGCGTTGATCGGCCGGAGATCGACTACTTCACTACTACTCGACGCGCGCGTGGTTGACCGGCTCTCCAACTCTATTCTTCCGCTGCACTGCGCATTTCTGTGTAAACGTTCCATGGATCCCTTCTTGCATGATGCCTTGGTGTGCCGGCTTAGAATTTTATTGTCTTGCTATCGTAGCCCTACGCGACTCCTTCAGTATGAGGTACCCGGGGCCCATGAGCCTCCACAGTAGCCCCTGAGCCTTCATAGTCGGAGTCACAGCTAGGGCCGAGTGCTCGTCCTCACGGTTGAAGAGTGCCCGAGTGTATTGCCTCCCTGAGTCTCCTTATCCGGGTGCGCTTCTTCTTTCCCCAAGTACTGGCTTTTCATGTCAGGCTGGCCCCCAACCAGGCTATGGAAGTTGCTTCATGTTGGTGTATGAATGATGCGCCGAAATAAGGCAACCTATTAGGTGTAGCCCCCGACTGTTGGGGCTTAATTGTAAAGGACAATTAAACCATAAAGTCAAAGATCTTTAACCCTTGTAGTCTTTTTCCGGGGAGAGCTACTATGGTATAGAGCTCTTCGGGTATCATGTCAACCGAAATATGATTTATAGTTCTTCGCCGAGTAGGCATTACCACTCGTATATGGGACTCTTCCAGCTTTATGTCAGCTGAAAAAGGGGTTTATAGTCTTTTCTCGGGTGGACATTTCACACCGGAGTGACTTCTTCAGCGTCATATCAGCTGGAAAAAAAATATTTATGTCTCTCGCCGAGTTAGTGGCACTACTCGGGAAGTTTAGACTCTTCAGCATCATATCACTGGATAATATTGCTCGCATGGTGCAACTGGTGGCAAGCTGTAGGCCCGAGACCACTTTATGAAATCAATCCATTGCGTGGTCTGGTTACTCAAGAAGTACCTGCATCCCCCAATTTTAAGTGAAGACCAGCTTGTGATCCTTATAAGGATATATCCTTCGATACTTGGTGGATAAGACAGATACCCCCAAACCAGATGTGTTTAGCAATTAGGCCTTTCATGAAGCATATCTGGTTTACCTCATCGGTTCCTGTTGGTAGGCATCAGCACTGCGATTTTAACTCAGCTGTACGGCCCTATATTGGAGCGTGCTTACTGTAGGACTCAATATCTTCGGTGGCCCAGCTTCAACTGTGTAGGGCCCAGCCCCATTTAGTTCGGCACAGGCGTCTATAATCTGAGAGAGAGAGAGAAAGATCTTCTATCTTCCCCCACAGCGACCAATCGTGTTCATTCTGGCCCAGCTCCGCGCCCGAAATTTCGCATTCCCCGCTCCGCTAGGTTCACCATTACTGCCCTGCCGCACCAAATCTCGAGCCGATTCCGCATCCATTTGTCCACTCAAGCCCCTGACTTACTTTTGCCCCAATCTCTTGTCCTCCCAGGGCATGCTTGAAGGTGCCAGATTCCGTTGGCGGCGTCGGTGACTGGGGCCACCTCGAATTGCACCCGGTTTTGAGCTGAAAAGATTTGGAGGGAGGTCTCTGCAGCTTGCAAAAGCCGCCCCCCGTTATCATCGGATGGCGCCCCGGCTGAGGGGGTGGGGAGTCCGGGTCCCCCAAACCGCCAATCCAGCGAAGCCATTGTAGTTGCCTCTTTCTTTGAACCGGGGTTTGGTCCCTTCCCTCTTCCCAATTTCTTTTACCGGTATTCTTAATTTTTTACGGATTAGAGGTTGGTGAATCTGAAATCCCAACTCGATCTGCAAATCTCCAATATTTGACTCTCTAGAGTGCTCTTGGGGTTGTGGAAACCCCACTTCAATTTTTTAGGCATCTATTCCACTCAAGCCCCAACCTACCAAGAATAAGGTTTCAAGGTGATTGGGGTTGCCTTGCAGTTTTCGAGAAGTGGAAGAGAGAAGATATCTATTAGTCTCCCCTTTTGAAGTCTCCTTGAAGGTTGCATAAGGAATTGGTTTATTGTTCAATTTTTGACACCCTCCCCCTCCTTGCATTTCACTTGGGAAGCCCCCCCCGAGATCCCTTGCCAATTGGGGTCGGTCGACCCACCCTTTGAGAGATGGGGCTAGGTGCATCCAGTTGCTGGGGGCCAGATTGGAGAAGGTTAGGAAGCCCGGCCTGACTGGCCTTGGGGGGGGCCCCAAGCGTTTCCTACCCGGCGCATTCAGCCGCTAAAGTTTTAGAAGCGAGTTTTTGCTGGGACTATTCAAGAGAAAGATGACTCCCCACCTGAGAAGCCGAGAGGTGGTCAACCAGCCAAGAAGTGATCGAGACCTTGTTCACCTATTTTCCCAATGGGGGGTGATCGAGACCGGAGGCGCAGAGACTGCTTGCGGCTTACCAAAACCGGAATTGGGCCTCCGTCCCGAGGTAACTCTGGCTTTTTCTTCTGTTGATGAATGCTTGTAGACATGTATCCATGATTGTCCAGTATTGTGTGATGTGTATTATGGAATCGTTGTGCCCAGTGGTGCAAGGAGTTTTGTTGACAAACGTGCCCGTTCCATTTCGTCCACGAATCGAAGGAAAGAAAAGGCGAGAAGTCTTCCGGCCACCCAGCCCAACTCGAGAGAACGGGAAGGAACCCATTGCAGATGGGGGGGCAAGGGGAAGGTTGTGAAGTCGAGACCGCCACTGGGAGTACTAAAGATAAAGGACCACCGCCGTTTGCGCCGGCACCCAGGCCATCGGGAGTCCCAGGCCGGACCCGCGCTATCGAGCCCTATGTCGTCGAGCCAAGAGAGTTGCCCCACCCGATACGAAGTCGACGCAGGCGCCGGCCGAGTACACCGGAGCGCCCCGGCCGGTCCCACACCGCGGATGGGGCCAACCAGGGCTAAGTGCACCGTCGCACTGCCGCGCCTTCTGGCCGACAGCCAACAGCCCGTGCCCGCGTACCAGCCTCTGATCTCCCGAACTTGAAGCTCAGTTTTCCAAGAGCTGGGGGTTCTGGGTTCTTCTGAGAATATGTTTGATTGTGTCGTCTTGATGTAGGATTCGTTGCGTTAGGGGATGCGGGGGTCGACATTGACCCATCAAGAGGGCCACGCCCGGCCACTCCTGCTGCGATCTACCGCCCCAGCCAAGTTCGCGCCATCGAGCACACCTGCGGGCGGCGGCGGTTTCTTTCAGGTTTGGGGGCCGGGGGCCAGGGGGAAACACTAGAGGTTACCCGCCGCCGACTACAAGCCGCCTAACACCCGGTCGACCAAGGGATGGTTTGGCCGGCGCCGCTGACTCCGGTCCTGAGCCCGGGTGCCTCGTCGTCGGGAAGCTGTCGAGCAAACACCTGGGTCAGGTGCCGGTTTTTGAAGCCATGGGCGCCGCCTGAGGTCAACCCCGAAGCCCGGGAGGCCGCCGGAGTTGGGGCCAGGAGGCCATCGCCATCATTGGTCATCCGTCGTCATCATCCTCGTTGTCTCTCCCTTCAGACCAAACCGTATCTCCCAGGCTCGACGGCCCTCCTCCTCGCAAGTTCCCCGCGACATTTCCATTTGGACGGAAGCCAACGGGAACCGCCAAGGAGTTACAAGCATGATGAGGCCGGCGGCCGGAAAGGTTGGGTGCGCTACTCAACGGGTCCGGGATCCCAGTATGACCCCCCATGTATTGTAGTCTTGCTGTGGTCCTTGCTCTATGGGTTGATCCTGCACTGACTACTTGATTTGCTCTATTTTTCCCCCGAGTAGAACTTGGTTTGATCGCGCGGAGAGAATGAGCGATATCTTTTGGTGCGTTGGGGGTCGTCCTCGCTTTAAAGTGGGACAAATCTCGGGCCTAAGAGGGTCCGAGTGGTTGGTGATGATATGGGCGTAATCTTGATGGAGAGTGGTTGTTGTGCGTGGTGTTTTTTGGTGTTGTGGTGAGGATCCTTTTTGACTCATGTGCCAGCTTATTATATGGACTCTCTAATGCCCTAAAGATTGATGAGAAGATAGATATTGTTGGTAGCTCTTCTGATGTAGTGGTTATCTTTCACCAGATCCTTGGTAATTCCTCCCAGGCTGTGTTGTTCTCGCACTGCCCAGTGAGTCTGTTGTGCTCTCCTCCCGTGATTCGGTTGTTCTCTTTGATGCTAGTGCTTTTCGTTGGTCTCCTCTCTCTGTAAGTAGCTGTTGTGAGGTATTGTAAGATCGGTGTTTGTGTCTGAACGAGGATTGTGCGATGAGCTTGCTTTGAATTAGTGGCACAAAAGCCTCAAATGCCGAGCTTGAAAGTGTCTGTGCAACTCTATTACTAAGGCTCGAATGGCGGAGCTTAGCGAGGGGAATGGCAAGGTTAAAGTCTAGACACTCAAGCATTCTCTCTCTTT